>JAOUZG010039019.1:3914959-3926664 GCA_026289955.1 Argiope argentata | reverse complement strand
TATAAACCAGAAAAAGTGCTAACAGTACTCCCTATAGACAATATGCCGAAAAAGAAAACAAGTCAATGAGTTAAGTAGACATCTATTAACAAGACGCATCTTTCCAAACTAATATATAAGTGAAATTATAAAGCAGAAAAATAAGTGATAACTGTACTCGCTCCAGATAATATGCCAAACAAAGAAAACAAGTCAATGCATTAAGGAAACATTTATCATTATGGCGATTTTTTCTAAACTAGTATATAAAGCACATAAGCTTGTTGTTGGTTAATATTGAAGACAGAGATTTTTCATTGAACCAATGAGTAAAATGATGATTATGATGTATAATAAACTGTTCAAAACAATTAGGGGAGCAAGCAAAAAAATCAAGAAAACCGTGCGAGACAGCCACGTATTGGCATACAATGGGTAGTACACGCGTATCCATGTGCAATACAGAGAAAAAAATAAAACAATGTGGAATTAAGCTTTAATTCTTTGAAAATATGGAAAAAACATGAAAAGATGATTTAGGGCAAAAACTTGGTTATATGTAAACGATAAAAAAAGGCTCTGAATAGACATGATGCATGAGTTTTAATAGGGCGTGTGGTCTCCTCGAACAGCTAAGACTGCTGCACACCTGTTTGCCATGGATGTGATGAGATTATAGATCATACTTTGGTGAATATTGTTCTATTCCTCAAGAAGTGCAATCTCCAAGTCTGGGACAGTCACAGGCGGCCTTGGCCGTGCAGCAATGCGTCGTCCGAGCATGCCCCAAACATACTCGATTGGATTCAGGTCAGGAGAGCACGCTGGTCATTCCATACGCTGTATTGTTTCAGCTTCAAGCACGTTCTCCACCAGACGAGCTCTATGCGGTCGGGCATTATCATCCTGGAAAATAAAGGAATCGCCAATGGCTCCAGCGTAAGGGATGACATGAGATCGCAGTATCTCGTCTGCATACCTGCGGCCCATTAAAGCGCCATTCCGAATGATATGTAGGTCCGTACGTCCGCCTATGCTGATTCCACCCTATACCATCCAACCAGCTCGTCTGTATTGTGATCTTTCACGAACGAATGCGGGGTTATTTCGAGTGCCCCTCTCCCGCCATGCCAGAACACGTCGAGTGTCACACTCAAAACTGAATCGGGACTCGTCTGTAATCAGCACTTGGCTCCAATCATGTTGCTGCCAATCTCGATGTTTAGCAGCCCATCTTCTTCGGGCCGCACGGTGGCGTGGGGTCAACGGAATGCAAGCCATTGGCCTACGTGCATAGAGCCCTCCCCCATGAATACTATTACGCACTGTTTGGCTGGACACCCTTCGTCCTGTTGCCAAGAACAACTGTCTTTGCAGCAGAGTAGCATTCTCTGTTCTGTTTCGACGGGCTGTTAACCGTATATACCGGTCATCAGTTGCTGTAGTGGCGCGTGGCCGACCTTGCCCTGGTCGACGTCTAACATTTCCTGTTTCTTGGAATCGATTCCACAGCCTTGCAACAACACTTCTGGCGACTCCAACAGCGTCCGCGGCACTCCGTTGTGTTTGGCCTGATTCCAGTCGGCATATGACACGCCATGACATGGATTCCGGTAAATCACGTTGTTCGGACATTCTCATAAGCTTTTCTCAAAAGCAGAAAGACTGCGCAATCAAATTTCACAGTTACGGCAATAAAACAGACATTTCTGCAACATCTCGATTCCAGGCCTTATCTCCTTTTTCTGGTTTTTGACATCATGAACTTTGATTTGCATATAAAGTTTTCTTCTTCCGGTTCCTAGTAGGCTGTAATTGATGGATGATTCATTTTATGTTACTTATTGGTAGACATCTTTGAGTAATTCTGTTAAAACCATGTGCTCCCCTAATTGTTTTGAGCAGTGTGTTCAAAAAAGAGAAAAAAATTTAGAATCATCTCTTAAAGCATTAAACAGCGTTAAAACTTTAAAAAAAATCCCTTTTTTAATCATTTACTAGAATGTTGATAGATAAATGAAGGTATTGAAAACCAATAAATTGGATTTAGGCACTAATGTATATTATTTCGTTAGACGATATGAAGAAATCTGTTCAGAAATATTGTTATAATACAGACAGTCATTTGAAATGCAAAGACTGTATAAAATTAAATGGTATTTATTCAAATAACAGTTCAAAAGAACTCAATAATTCCTTGTGGATGTGTAATTTATTTATGTCATTCATTATAAATGTCAAAATAAAATGAAAGAAGAAAACATTTTAGAATTATATGTATCATTTCGCAATATATTGTAATAAATATTTAGAAATTATATGAAATTATATTCAAATAGAAAAGATCAGTTAGTTATTACTCAAGAAAACGCTTTCAAAATTTCTTAATCACGATGAGGAAATTAAACTGATAATAAATAAATTATTTCATAAGTTATTGCAAAATTAAGCTATAAATGTAGTGTTAACGAAATAAGTTAGTTTTGAAAAGCTGTAATCAACTTAAATAAAAATTCATTAAAAAAGAAAAAAAGGAGATTAAAATTTTTAATGTATATTTAAAGAACATGCTGATCAAAAAAAATATTTAAATGTAAGGGAAAAACAGAAAAAGGTAAAAGCAATAAACTAAATATCAAAAAAGGAATAAAAAAACTCCCTTATTTTGGTTGAGTGATATTTACTGATAATTCGAAACCAATAAAAATCCATGCATTAGTTAATATTTGAATGAAATAAAAAAAAAAACCCAAGTAATTATTTTGGACAGTGAGTTGAAAAAGTTTGAGTTGTTTTAATTGACTTCCTTGTGTTTTAAGTTAAGTGTTTTGAGGAATGTTATAGTCAAAATGTCATTTATGAATATAAGTTTTATTTATGTTGTTTGATAAAGAATGAAGAGTTTAACAATGACATATAAAAATAAATGGCAATGAAAATGTGTGAAAGACGTTAACAGAGTATCTTCCAAAATGTCCGCAAGCTCGGTGAAAACTGATTACCATTACTGAATCATATTACAATACAAGATAGAATATAATAAGGCCGTTATTATGAGTTACCGTAAAATATAGTATAACCATTACAAGTTGACTCCAGAGAGTTAATAAGAACTTGCATTATAAAAAAAACAGTAATAAAGACTTATTATAATTTTATGAGTTGCTATGGAATCGCGTTGCTATAATGAATTACCACAGCGTCTAGAACGCTGTATCGAAACTGGTAATTACAGTAGAATTAATTCAGACAGATATGCTAAATGTCAAATTAAAAGAGCCATTTTCATTTCTGAATTCATTGTTCATCTTGCAGCCAGGAAACCGCAATTGAAATCGCATCATAGCTTAATCTATCATAGAACTGGTTTGTGACTGTAAGCTCATGTAAACTGACTTTATTATGATTTATAAAAAAAAACCCGACAAAAACTGTTTTGAACTGAAAGAGTTATCCAAAATTACTAATTATTGATAAAAAATATAAAGAATAGTTTATTACCTAATATTTACTGCATTGACTTTCATGTAATAGAGTTAACCCTTAGTAGCCTGATTTACGAAATTGATTTATTTTTAATATTACTGTGTTTATTATTATTATATTCACTTATATTATTATATTCACACAGTAATATTTTTAATATTACTGTGTTTATTATTATTATATTCACTTATATTATTATATTCACACAGTAATATTTTTAATATTACGGTGTGAATATAAATATGACAACAGTAAAATACGTACAGCCAACCTATAAAAAAACTAATAGTAATGTGAACATTCGGTTTAAAAGATTGGTATCAAAATTGAAACTCTAGGTTATTAAGGGTTAAATTAAAAAAAACTATTCAATGGCATACATTACTTATCTATAACCACAATTATAATCGCGCAAAAAACATAGTTTGAAAAATAATTAAAATATCAGAAAAAATAGATAAAAATTATCATCTGATTATAATTACAAAATTCAATATTTAATAAAATACGATTTATATTAAATTTTTAAAAAAATTGATTATATTTTATCGTTTCTACATTCCTAGTCATTTTTAATTGATTCTAAGCAAGCTATAAAAGATCATTAACTCATAAAAATGAACACCTTTAGCATCGCTATTCTTATGCATTTCCCATTTACATGACATAATTTTAAGCTTTAGAAGTAAAGATACTGATATTTAATTGTATTCTTACAATACAAAATAAAGTTCATAAAAAGTTTGGAAATAAAAACTGAAAAATTATCATAATGGTATTCAAATTGACCAATTTGTTATAACTTCCGAAATAGAAGTTTATTAATTATTTTATGTACATTTAAGAAAATGGCACGATTGATATAAAGTGTTTTAACATTTCATTACTTGCTTAAGATAAAAATAACTCTAATAACCGGAAAACCTTTGAAAAATAATAATAACAAACTATTCAAAAAGATTTGGGACAGTCATTTCGGCCGGACGATATTTGTGCTGAATTCAAAACAATTATGGTAATGTTGCAGTCAAAATCCCACCGCCATTTTTTGAGATTCTATACCCTTATCAAAATGAAAATTTCGTTTCAGTCGTGTGATAAGGTAATGTCGAGTGTTTAACATTGAATAAAGGAAATAGATGACCCGAGAGTGCAAGAAAGAACTTAATTGAGAGAGTTCCCCAAAAAATCGATAAGTTCTGATAGAGGAAATAAAGAGATAATGACTTACCGCAGTATTACTTTATTACCAAACTGACACTTATGGTGACCGAGATCGATTCAAAACGTTAAACCGATAACTCAAGTTAGAAAGAGGAATGCAATCCTGCAGTCTTCCATAGAAAAAAAAAAAAACTGAAAGAAAAAAATCTAAGTTTTTGACTTACGAGAGAATTATTGTCTTATTTCAACTTTGGGAGGGAGGAAACTGAGAATTTTTAGCTTTTGAAAAGGATAGTTTGAAGAATTTATTTTTTAGCATCTCGGTGAAGGCAATAACTGTTAAGAAGGAAGAAGAGGAAGAAAGGGAGGAGTAGAGACAACGACAGTGCCTGTCTTTTCTTTTTCTCTCTTTTTCCCTTCCTTCTTCAGCTATCGATTCGGAAACGGAAAAGTGAAGAAATTGGAAACCGCTTGCGCCGTTGCAAACGAATTCTGGTTTCCTCATTTTATGAAAAGCGGATTCCTATTCAAACTTTATTGACTAGATTCCTTCGGCAAATAAAAAAAAACAATAATGAAGGAGAATTCCCGAGACATGGCCAGGAGTGAAGATTCGTATGTTTATATGAGAGCATATTTTAAGAAAATCCAATTTATTTTTTTCATTTATTATTTTTATTTTGAAGTTCTTCAAGATGATGGAAATTGTCTCTCTGTATTATTTTTGTTTTTGACAAACTAAAATTTCTGACTGGATATCTTATATTTACTAAAACTGTCTAAATCAACATAATCAGAATATTTTCTGAAGGGTTTTGCCCTTTTTTTTCGTTGTTTACCTATAATTAGACCAAAATGTAGAAAACTTCGCCGATCTTTCCAGTTTTGTTTTGATAATTATTAGCGCTATATAGTTGCTGAAATGAATTTATTAAAAATTGGATTGCTATTTATAAAGAAAAGTGAAAAACCCCCCATACTTTATTGACTTGATTGCTTCGGCAAATAAAGAAAAAAAAATAGTAACGAGAATTTTTGAGTCATAACTAAAATGGTAAATTTGTATTTTTACTTGAAAGCACATTTTGAGGAAATCCAATTAATTATTTTTTTAATCTTATAGTCCCTTAAGATGGTGCAAATTGTTTGTCTGTACAGTATCATTTTTGATAATCTAAGATTCTTTCTTAGTTATTTGCTAAAGGTATAAATGAAAAATGATAATTGCAAAAGATTTTAAAATTAACATTGCGTCGATTATTTTCTAAAAGGGATCTTATTTTCCTTACAAAACTTTCGCAATTGATGAAAAAAGCTAAAAACATCGCCTTAATCTAGTATTGATGAACTTTAACAATCTATAGCTGAAAAGAAATTATTTCTGAATCATTTAATAACGATTAATGGAAACGTATTTCTATCCGAATTTTACTGACTAGATTTCTACGGCAAATATAAAACATTTAATAATTGACAATATATATGAGGGAGTGAAAGCTTGTATGTCAGCCTATTTTAGAAAAGCTCAATTACTATTTTTTCGAATGTTTTTGAAAATTTTCATCTGGATGGAAATTGCTTTAAAATCTTGTTTCGACAAAAGGGTTTTTTTTTAAAAATATCTTATTATGAAAAATTCATTTGAATTAAAAAGGTTTCCGAGAAATAATTGGAAAATATTTTATTTATCTTAAAATCAAATTAGAAAAAATAATTTAATGTATTTTTATGCGATAAATTATTCGAGGATCTATTTGGTATTACTACGAGAGTTCACAATCTTATTTAATTTCAAAGTTTAGGGATTAATAAAAGAGTTAAAAATATATTTTAAAAAAGAATTTGAAGAATAGAAAAATTTAAGGTATATAATAATATGTTAATAAAATTCAGTATATTTCTTTAAGAATATTTTTAATTGCTGAAACGCTTCTGGTTGATAAAATTATTACTACGTTTTTTGACTTCATAAGTCAAATTCTAAACTAATTTTTTGGTATTTAAAACGTTTTAAAAATCAGTGTAGCACAGAAAATTCTTTGAAGTGTTATTGGCAAAATGTTTATGGTCAGTTAAAATAATTGGGAACGAGAATTTTACAGATGTTGTTCTTTTTTCAATTACTATTATGAGAAAGAAAAGCAGCTTTTTAGTTATAAGAATGCATATTCATGTTTTGAATATCTCTTTCAACTATGCATTTCGTTTCAAAATTAAGTTATTTATTAACTAATTTTAATTACAATAACATTCATAATTATCCCAGTATGTTACAATTATCCCAGAGAATATGGAGTAACTGGAAATGGAAAGTTCTGTAAAGTTCTGGAAAGTTCTAACGAACTGATTTGAAGGGAATGTATTTGTAATGTAGCTATGGTTTATTGCCTCAGAAGCTTGTGCCCATGTTCTTCAAAGTGGGTTTTTTTAACAATTTTTCAGTAAAAAAATATATTTTTTCTAAAGCATAAAACATTCTTCTTTTTGTAATACTAGAATGACTTTGCCGATTTGATTCCGAAAGTGAATAATAATAAATACGATTTCTAAGAGGAATTTTCCGAAAATTGGTAAGAACGAAAGATTTCTAAGATCATATGAAAAAAATATTTTATGAAAACTAAATCTATTTAAATTTTTGCGATTCCTTAATTAAAATGTCTCTATCTTATTATTTGATTCACACAATAAGATTTTAATTTGAATCTCATATTGATGAATCTTGATTACATTACCATGTAATAAAATACCATTCAAGAAATGATAGATAAATATTGTATGCTTTTCTTTATATTAATCACTATACCGATGTCATAATATTCTGTTTATTATTAATATAATGTATTTATTTGCTACTGTATACGCAATTATACAACATTTTATTTAATGCTTATTCAACTATACAATCTTTAAAAAATACGACTTACTTTTTCAATAGAGAAGCAATAGATAGAGAGAAGAGAAAAAGTTGCAAGAAAAAAAAGTTTATTTGAAAATGCTTTCAAAGTGAATGTTTTCGAAGGAGATTACCACTTTTCACTGAAAGCACCTACAATTATTTTTTACAATCTTAAATTACTATAATTTTCAGTTTTTTAAAAATGAAAATGGCTTTTAAATACAATATAGAGAAACCTAAATTAATTTCACATAATTAAGTAATATCTTCATTACCAATGGGCAATTAAAACTTAGTAAAATTATACAAAAATATTTATAAATGTTAAACCTTCAAAATAAAGGTAATTGCATTTTGGTAAAGATTACACTGACTTTCTTCTCTTTAATATTAATTACCAAAGTAATAATCAGTTTTTAGCTTATTTTATTTATATTAAGGAATAAATTCTATACATATAATTAAAACTACAGACATATAATTAAATTAATTAATTTTTCATCACCAAAATAACTAATTGGATAACACCTTTTTGACGAAAACTAAAATTTTCAAACTAGTATTAAATTAGCAAAAGATAAAACACACACAATATTTTAAGAATATTCTAATTTTTTTCATGAAAATTAAATTTAATAGTATCTATGCATATTTCTGTATAAAAGTTCCTTATTATTCTTATGAACTAATAGTTCTTGTGAATGTGTAAAACACATATTTAAATAAGTTATACACAAACCAATTGAATCAGATTGCAATAATTTTAATTGATTTTTATTCTATATTTCTGAAACCAGATTTTCTTTAAAATATATTTTTATGTTCATGAAGAGATGACATGCAGTAAATAAATTATTAAAACTTCATTTTATTTCATTTTTTATAACTATCAAAATCATTTTTAAGTATTTTCACATAAATGTATGAAGTATATTAGTTACCCTATTATACTTAATACTGAATAGTTTTTAATACGTTCTCTACTACGACTTAAGCCGGGATTTTTGGCAATTTATCTAATTAGAAGACCCCTTCTTTGTCACCTCTTTACTAGAGCAGAGAAAGGAACCATCTAATTAGATAGTAAGTGTGAATCTTAGGCTCATCATGCAGCAATCAATACTTGGAAATGACGCCTGGTTGGAAAATATTTCAGATATAAATTTATTACTACATTAATAATAATATTACATTTATTACTACATTAATGACAATATTATTTATTTTATGCTTATTTTTAGCAATACCTTTATAAAGAATGGAAATTATTTCACAGTCATGTTAACCAGAGTGGGTTTTACTTACATATAAATAGGGGAATTTGTTTGCAATCTTGAATTCCTTTAATTTTGACAGAAAAACTGCAGAAAAATATTATGTCAATGTTTCAGTCAATTGCTTAAAAACAAATATTAACCCACGGTCGAATTTCATAACAGGAAGCTATATACATACATTATTCCTCGGAGAAATCTTTATGTTTTATGTAAAGCATAGTCAAATATTCAATTTTTGTGACTATTCAATTAAATGATATTTATATTATCGCCATTAGTCTTATAGCATAGAATAACTAAGATGTTGTAGATGCTGTTACTTATGGCACTTCCCATTGGACAAGCCCCGCTTATGATACATCAGCAGATTTTAAGCCTAAAGGAGCGTCTCTTGTTCTCAGTAGCCCCAACTAAGGCCAAGTGTACGACTTATCTACACACTCGTCACAGTCGCTTGCATAGCCCGTTTTTACAGGAGGGACACAGTAACACATCTCACAGATAGCACAAAGAAGAACCATGCCCGAACCGGGACTCAAACCCGGGACTCCCCGAACAAGAGGAAGACGCGCTAATAACTGAGATGTGCAGTCTTTATTGGTTGCGGCAAGTGGATTAAATATAATATTAACAGACATAACTATCAAATGAATAATTACACAGTCAAATACATTTTATAGAAAAAAACATTATAGATAATTTTACAAGCTTATTACTTGATTAATATTACAAGTCGTTTTATTTCAAAGTTTAAAATGAATTTTTTAAAGTTCATCGAATTGTTTTTACAATAATATTTCCTGTATATCTTTCGAAATCAATTCAGTTACTTCTTACAAACGTATGTAAATGCGTATGTATCCTATTTACGAATTTGCTTTCAAGTTAAAAAGAGCTGTATTCGCACAACTTATTCTATGACCCTCCCTCCACCCCATCCTCTAAAAAGAGAGTTTGCATGCGTATTGCGTTTGTAAACAATATCTGATGATTCCACTTTTAAAATATTTGTCATGCACGTCGACTTCTTAAGATATAGGATGCTTACGCATCTTGAATAAAATCAAGATGCATGATATTTGAGAACAGTTGAGGAAGCATTTGTACCGAAGGATATTTTGAAGGACGAGCTTCAGAAGAAGGATGGGCTGGGAAAGGAAATGCTTTATTCCTACGACATTTCGACGGCCACATCCATCAAAATTTTGAGTTCAGGTTTCTCAATGTCGGCATTGCTTTTTGTCTTTGCAAGGTCGATCACTTATCCACGCAATATTAATACCAAAGGTGTGATTGCAATGGGAAGATCCCAGGAATGAATTTAAAAATAGAAGCCCCACATTTTTCCAAGTGATTGAATACGTGCTCTTGTTTCGGACATGCGATCGATCAAGGAATGCTGGAAAGACATTTTTAAAAATTGCACTTCCTGCTTGCTTTTAGGTCTAATTTGGAATTGTGGGTACTATGAGGACGAATTTTGTTTGGAACTCAGGAATGAAAGTTTGAATGTAGTGATACTTGCCTTAGGAGAGCATTTTAAATCATGTCTGAACATTTTAGACTGTATTTAGGAATATAAACCAGAAGAAGTTTGCTTGACTTTGGAATAAGATTTTTATAGTTTTATCCGATTATTTAAATTATTTTATCTCAGGTTCTTGAAACTTTTGTTTTGAAATAAATGCCTTAAAAACCTGTCGTAAAGTTGCTTTTAGCTTGATAATTGAAGAAATAATAACCTTGATTTTTGTTATAATGCATATTTGTAGATATTGTGAAACACCAAATAATTTTTTCGCACTCAGAATTTTTTAAAACTATATTAGAGTTTAAAATAGTATTCTTCTCATTTTGGGGCCTCAAATTTAGAGTTATGAATATTAAGGGGAGGACCAAATATTTTTTGAAGTGTCGGAATTGTAGATTGTAGCAAACTTTTAGAATTGAAAATAGTCTATGATTTAAGTCCTAATTTAAATAGCGAGAAAATACTATTAATTTCATTTTAGCTGTATACACCTTGCTAAATGACCCACAGATATATTTTTGAAAAAAATGTCACATTTTATCACTTAACGAAACCAAGTATATATTAAAAACAGAAAGTAAAAATTCACAAAAGCACAATTATTAAAAAGCAGAAATTCTAACCAATAAATATCCTTAAACATTCTTCATTATACATGCAACGTAGCTCAAATTAATTTTCGCCACCTCATAGGGCTAATAAATGCGTCCTTTTATACAAATGATATCATGAAGTTTGAAATACTAGTACTTCGAATGATATATTTGTTATTTATTAAGAAGAAATTTAATGAAATTTCTTCGTAATAAATTAAGATAATAAACATCAAAAATAATTTTAAAAAACAAAAACAAAAACCGAAAAGTTCTAAATACAAAACAGGTGGGGTTTTTTCACTGTAAACCTAGTTTTTGAAGAAGTCTCATAAATAGCATTCACATGATTTGAGATCAAGTTAACAATGAGACCATGGTGTAGCAGGATAGGTCATTGATCATCCATTCTACTGTGAAAGACAATGGTAACAAATGCCGATCACATAGACTTTCTTGGTGAAGTGCATCCTTTTACGTGAATGCTCCTCCTGTTTCCATCGACGCTGTTCAAGTCCTGGGATTATAAAACTCGATACCAGCAGAAATCAACCCTTCACGAAAGACCCAAACATTTATTAAAGTTTTTTCAAAGCCTCCCTCTTTCTTATGTCTTTCAAGTAATTTAAATCTTATGCAGTTATATTTTATGTTGAATTGAAGGATTAATGATAATTCATTTGCGTTTTTTCAAATTTTATACAATGTATTGCCCTCTGATCTCGAAATTATATATATATATATATATATATATATATATATATATATATATATAT
>JAOUZG010039019.1:3840536-3903107 GCA_026289955.1 Argiope argentata | reverse complement strand
TTTATTTCTTATTTTAAAATCAATTCTACTATTTTATTATAGCTAATTTTTTTAAAAATAGAGTTTTGTAACATGATTGCACGGACTTCTACTTACATTTCTGCAACTTTCTTGTTGCGTTTTATATCTGTAATATCTCAATTTTAATTTTTTTGAAGAAATTTTTTTTGAAACCGAGTTCATTTAATAATATAATACACATAGTTAACAATTCAATAATTCTAAAAGCTTCTATTATTTAAATCATTCTTTAGGCGCAACATTTGCGAAATATATGAAATATTTTTCAACATAACACACTTTAAAGAATTTAATATGAAACATACGATGTGATGTCGCATAAGCTGAGACATACAAATTCAAAGAGTTAATTTATGTGTCATCTGATAAAAACAAAATATAATTTAGAGCTGTAATAGTAAAAGTCTATGAAACACGCGAGCCGAATCAGGAAGCTCCAATTCTTTGGAGGTGTTAGAAAATTTCGGCATTAAGGTTCTAAATTCCAAGTTCTCTTGTCTCTCCTACTCCATTCAAAAATGATGCAAAGCATTTTGAACTTGCTATTGTGAATAATTAGTTTCGGTAAATCACTTCACTTGACATTAAACATATAGCTGTTTAATCGGTATCGTATTTAACATTTAAGACGATAACCTTAGTTATTATGCAAATATTAGAAATAAAAGATGATATAAATACGTATCATAATGTTTGTAATGTGAGAGTATGGTGATCTGTGGTTCTATAATGATCGTCTGTATAGCCATACCTTTAAATAGTTCATGTTTTATTTCCTCTTAATAAATTAATTGTTTTAAACCTTTATGTTGTTGGACAGAATCTTTGGAGACTTATATGTCACCATTCCACTGCACTCATTTTAATGGCAAACGGCTAAGTTTCAAGTCATTATAAAAGATATCCCTTTAACAGGAGGCTTAAATCTCTGCACTTGGAAAAGCACATAATTCAGTATATAATTATTCATTTAACACAAATACTTGTTTATTACTTAGAAAAATTATTTGTATTTTACTGTTTAAAATTGAATTCACATCTTCTTAGTATAATATACATCTTAGCGTCATTCAATAATTATTTTCAATAATGAAAATTAATTAATAAATAAATGAAATGATACACCGTCTTGAATAGTGCTGGAGCGGTGCTATCCGAGAGAAAAGGATCAACACTTAAAAACATCCTACTCATAAGAACAAGTGAAAAATTTGCAATAATTCGATATCTGCTGATGAAAATTTTAATAGGATTGCTCCTTAGAGAATTAAAAAAAATCAATTAGATATATAAAATCCACAGTGATGGAGAAGAAAAAGCTATTAAACCTTCTTTTTTTCACGCCTAAAAAAACAAAACTTTCATCATTGATATGATAGAAATCGTAAGAAGTATCAAACTTCATGTTAAGAATACAAAGAAAAAAAATTAGAAAAGACTTCATTGCAAATGAAATATCTTCTAATGAAGTTTATTTATGTGATGTCGGAATCGCATGAAAAATGTCACTGAAGATGTCATTTAATATCCAACTTCGAATAATAGGAAATCTTTTGTGCAAATTTAATGCTCTGTGGATTCCAAAAGTAAACTGTTTTGACATAAGCGATATTTATATATTATATATGGATTCATAGATTTCATAACTTTTTATGAAAAATATGATTAAGTAATACTAATTATTCAGTTTTTAATTGTATTGAATGGTTTGTTTTGTTAAATTATTCTTATAAATTCGTTCTGAAATTGATCTAAAGTCAAGAATTATTTTTATCTGCACATGAATTTACTTTTTTCATGCAAAATCTAAAAGAAAGTAATAACTTAATTTAATATCTGAAATAAAATATAGTATAGTTTTATTATTTAATAATAATTATTCCCATAAAAGTAACTGAAGATGATACTTAGTCAAACATTATTTTTATATGCTAGTGAATTCGCTAGTTATGTGAAAAAGTGAAAATAAACAACACCTTAATGTAAAACTTGAAATAAAATCTATTTCACTTTTGATATTCAATAAGAATGACTCAAATAAAAATAACTATTGCGTTTGAATGATAACAGGTTGGAAAAATAAGTCAAATAATAACTCATATTCCTGATAAATAAAAATTGGTTAAACCACATCAAAGGCAAAACAGTACAAACTACAAAAAATAAGAAATTATTTTTTAGCAATCTTATACACTTAGTATCCATTTGGAAAAAAACTGAAAAATAAATAAATAAATAAATGATCTAAAATAACAGGTATGTAATTTAAAACTTGAAATAAAATCTATTTCAATTTTATTATTCAATAACAATAACTCATATAAAAATAATCGTTCCGTTGCTTGATAACCGGATTGAAACAGGATTTGACTAAGTCAACTAACTCCTATACCCATAAATAAAAACTGGTTAAACCATATCAAAGCAAAACAATACAAATAAAAAAATAGAAAATTATTTTTAACAGTCTATACACTTAGTATCCCTTTAGAAAAAAATGAAAAAATAAATAAATGATCAAATCATATACAACAAAATATAATGTCAAAAGTCCAAATAAGTGATGGTTAAAAAACTTTAATGGGGCTGCCCACAAAAGATAGAGGAAAATACAACCAGACATATAAAGACCACAAGCAGAACCCTTTTGGAAAAGCTAACAATACAGGATTTGTCATTTTATAGCTGACACATAACTTGAACAGAATGGGACATTATTCCATACAGACGGGATCACAATAGCATTTCCAAAGCTAATAAAGTAGGGGACGTCTTCTCATGAAGATAGGTTTTACAGCCTCCCTCATCAGCTGTTTTTCAGGCTGCCTATGTATTTTTCGAGGATTATTGATGAGTCAGATGTATAAGTACCACGTAAAATATCGGGATTTATAGAACTGTCGGCACTAACTAGAATGACGCGCAGCTGGGAGTAATGGGCAATGATTTGTCGCGATTCAGTGTGCGCCATAAATCACCGCAAAAGAAATTAAGACCTTAAATTGAAAAATTATACCCCAGATCTCGGTATTGTTCTACTAAACATTGTTTAACTTTCTTACAGAGTTATGTCACATTAAAGCTCCATTGAACAGTTCGGTTTTCATAAATGATTAAAAATTTCCCACTGATGGGTGATTTCAAGCTTTTAATTTTATGGCGTTTTGGTGTCATAAAAATGGCTTTTTATAAATTCAAATATTATATATATATATATATATATATATATATATATATACACACACATTTGTAAATGCAACAAGTCATATAGCATAATAACTGTAACAAAATAAATATAAAAATATACGTAATAACAGAAGATGTTTATTAAATATATATATATATATATATATATAACACAAATTATTTCATATACGCTTAGGTAACTATTGATATTTTTAAAAAAAAACAAAGTTAATAAAGATATCTAGAATTAATATAGAGTCAGATAAATTTACTAAGAAAATTATACTAACAAACCGAAAAAAATATTATATAAATATAATATATAATATAAATATTACAAAAAATATTTCATATACGCTTAGTTAAATATTGATATTTTTTAAGAAAAAAGGGAAAAAGATATCTAGATTTAATATAGAGTCTGATAAATTCATTAAGAACATTATATGAAACTATCGAGAAAAAAAAAGAAATAATTTTTTATGACAGTCAAAAGAAAAAACTGAAAATAAAAACATGAATAATTTTATGAATAAAACGTAGTGCTTTTCTCAATGAATTAATCTAAGATTGAATCAATAAAGAATTAGAAATTGTATTAAAATTGATATTAAATGTATAGAAGCCTATTATTTTTCAAGACTTATCTTTTACACATTTCTCAGAAAGACTTAAATGTGTTTTAGAAGCTCAAAATGGAGCAGAGTCAATTTTGTTGAAATATTTTGAATTAAAACAGACTTGTTACATAATCCACCTCACTTCACGCTTTTTCAGTTTCCTTGGAAGCTCTGATTTTTATTTGTTTTCAACACTATTTATTTTTCTTAAACCTGGGAATTATGTTAAAAACAGGAGAAGTACTCAATTTCAAGATATGTCCTATACAGTGAACTGATTATCCATTTTTCCAATGATTTCAAGATTTCGCATATCAACCGCTATATCTTTATTTCATGTCATTTATTCTATACATAAACTTACTTGTTGAAACATTTATGTTTAAAATTAATTTCTATAAATAAAATTTCTAAAAAAATGGTAGTAAATTCAATATATTTGTTGAGTTTCTCGTTTCAAAAGTGTCCTGACACTATTTTTTTATTCTTGTTTGACTTTGAATTGTATTTGAAAAGTTAAATGAAATTGTGTTGTATTTGTTGTTACGTATAGCACTTGACTATGGACAAGCCCCCTGCTGATACAACAGCAGATTTAAGCCGAAAGGATCGTCTCTTGTTTTTTAAATAGCGCCAACTAGGGCCAAGAGTACGACTTAGCTACAAACTCACCACATTTGCTTGCACAGCCCATTTTCACAGGAGGGGGGGGGGCACATCTCACAGATAGCACACAGAAGAACAACCATGCCCAAACCGGGACTTGAATCCGAGACACCCAGAACACGAGGAAGACGCGCTACCTCTGTGACGGAATGCCGGCAAATGAAATTATAATTCTAAAATACAATAAAGTTTTCCTTACAAACTGTATTCCAAATGTTAATATATTTCTTGATACATTTTATTTTTATTTTAGTGAGATAAATAGTTTCCTAAATAACTTTGTAGTTATTCATGCCTAATGTCACAGTACTTTTTTGAGTGACTGTAGATGTAATCTTAATTTTAAGTCTCATTTGTATGAAAAGTACTTTTATGTATATTTTATTTTTATAAACACATTTAAAAAGGCATGTTTCACCGAAAAATATGTTATCTACATTAATATCTTAAAATGCTTTATTTAATTTAAATAATTCATCAGAATTCTGAAATGAAAAATATCGAAAATGCTGAGAAGCATAACCTCGATTTTTCTTTCCATGTAGCTTTATCGCATTTCTTTTGTTTTATTCCGCGAAATCTTAATACAAAAAGAATTTATAGATTAAGAAAAATGAAATAAGGCTTTTAAAGAAAAGCATCTGAAGAATTAAATGCAGTTTGAAAACACTGATAAATCAACTCTCTTGGAAGAACCAAATCAAAAGTTCTGCGAACTTTTCTCTCTCCTTTCATTATTCAAGAAATTTCTCAGACATTATTACTGATGTTTCTGAGAAAAATTACTTTGAACTACTTTTATCGAAACCCCTGTGGATATGTATTCTCTGCAACATTTGCGAGTTTATGTAATATCAGGGGCCTTTAGTAATAAGAAATTATGAAAATGAGAAACGGAAGGACTGTTCGCTTGCAAAGTATTTTTGAATAAACATGACGAGAAAGGATCGACGCTTAATCAAAGGAAGAAAATGAAAGTCTGAATACCTTAAGCAATCCATTCAGTTCAAAGAGTTACCACGAGTGATATCGAAACGGAGCACTATCCAGTATTCGGATACAAACAGACAACTAGAGTGCAGCTTCAATCTACGGAGAGTAACAATTGTCTCAGACTTATGACCTTCGCTTCAAGCAATACTTATTCAAATTCAAACTGAATTTTGAGAAATTTCATTAAATTATGATTTATATTTTGAATTGTTTCTGTTATTTGATAAAGAAATTACATCAATCATGCATCTATTCAATATATTTTAGAAATAGAAGCGACGCGCGTGGGTGGTTAAAAGCGAGATAAAATTTATTGAAGTATTGAATGAAGCTTAAAAATAAGTTGTTTTATTAAATTATTTATGTTATTTGATGAAAAAAGATGCATCCATCTTAAAACTAATATATTTTGGAGATTAAAAAGGCAAATGAGAAATAAAGCGAAGCTAATCTTATTGAAGCATAATATGATATTTAAAATAATGTTTTTTGGGCATGAGTAAGTAGGCGGACAAGCGTAGAAAAGCGCCAAAAATGTGCATACCTAATAAAGGAATTTTTCAAATTTCAATAAAAGTTAATTTGAATTTCTTGAATATTGTTACTTACATTATGTAGTTATTTTATATATTTCTTCAATGAAATTTATATGTTTGATAGTATATTCAAATATGTATTAAATGTTATGAGTTTTTTCATATTCTATAAAATATTAAATTTATATCTTTGAAAACAGTTTTATTTGTCTTTACAATAAATAAAATTCCACTTTCTCTTTTAAAATTTTCTGCCAATATTTTAATCAACCTTAGAAATTTAACCAATTTTCACTTTTCCATTGTCCCATTTATTTTT
This sequence comes from Argiope argentata, assembly GCA_026289955.1. Taxonomy (NCBI): domain Eukaryota; kingdom Metazoa; phylum Arthropoda; class Arachnida; order Araneae; family Araneidae; genus Argiope; species Argiope argentata. The sequence goes on along the minus strand of JAOUZG010039019.1, from coordinate 3,896,766 downwards.
GCAATAATCCCCTTACTATGAACCTCTAAAATCTCCTTAACCACTAATAATATTTTCTTATCTCAATTTTGAAGCAAAAGATTTTGATGTAAAAATATTTATGATAAAATTACATCTAAAAATTAAACAATAATTATATAATGCAATATTAATCATATTATATATATATATATCCTACTTAATTTTCTAATTTTATCTTAATTTAGATTATTTATCTTTTTTCCTGGTCCGTTTCTTACTTTTCTTTTAATTAATTCTATACGCTCTATAAAACTGTTAGTCTCAGCATATACTCACGCTTCGAGTGAAGGGATAAAAATCCCTAATGATTACAATACTCTTGCAATGATACCTAATATTTCCTATTCTAAATTTACACATTTCAAAGAAATCCCTATCGAAATCTCATAGTAAAATCACGGAAGGAGAAGATTCTGATCTTTTCTGCTCTTGTGTAGTGATATAGATTTACGTGTTTCCTATCACTTTTTTCAGGATAAATTTATGCCTTCAGAGGTGAAATGCACCGAAGATTTCAAAAGTTTAATCTATCTATATCTATATCCATCCATATTATATATATAATTTTCTCTCAATCAATTCTGAAGACTCTTTATGTATATTTTTTATTGATTTATTCCCGCTATGCGATACTCAAAGTACTTAGATTTAGCTCCAATTCACGCTTGGGTTTAATAACTAAAGCTATTGCTCACAAATAAATTTTTTTACATTATATATTAGCCAATTTTGAAGGCTCCATGATAATAGATTTTTATTAGTAATATATTTGCACCTACTAATTTTTAATGGGCATAAAGTTGACTTTACTTTTTCTCATATTATTTTATAATTAAAGTTTATAAATTTAATTATAATTATATAAAAACATTTCTTTATTGTATCGTAGTAAATTTTCAATATTGTTTTACACAGATGCTCATCATTGGTTTATTTGCAACACTTTATTTTTAATGTTATTTTCATTTTTATATTTAGTTATTTTCAATTTTTTAATAGATTCGATGATAAAAGGTATTCATCCATACTTGTTTATGAATTACTTCTTATATTACATTTAATCATCCTTGAAGGCTCCATTTCATAGATTTTCATTAGTGACATATTCACTGCAAACTATTGCATGCCTACGTGTCATTGATTTCATTCTTCATCTTCTTATTCAATTCCTACTATTAGTAAAAACTCTCATTATATATATATATATATATATATAATATCTTGTTCCAATTTTCAGTCTTTAATATAATACTTGTTATTTATTCACTCAAGTTCAAAGACATTTTTTAAGCCTGTAGTGGATGACGATAATACAGTTTTTTTCAAATATTAATTCATGAATTATTCATTGCATTCTTAATATTAGTTCACATTATCCCTATATATATCTTCTTCAAATTTTCAATTGTTAATTAAATACTTTTCATTCCTCCACTAAAGTTCAAATACATTTTTTCTTAAATTAGCACCAAAGGACACTTGATGTTAATACAGTTTTTTCAAATTTTAATTCATTAAAAATAAAATTAAGGAAGTTTATAATACTTTATGGGAACAGTTTTGTTTTCCTACCAACGGATGGCGCCACGAAAATGCTGCTCAATTTTGTTTCGTTTGATGAAAAGTAACTAAAATAAAAAATTTCTTTGTTCACCTAAGTAAAAATTAACTTAATTTTTTTATATTACATGTCTTATATAATAATTATAACTATTAAATAATTTATGAACACAGTTTTCTTGGCAATATATTATTCAATTACCATGCCTTTTAAAAATTAGATTTCCATTATCTGTCTGTTTGCTACATATAATTTTCATTTGTATTAAGTTAGGTTTCATTATAGATCCTATAGATTCATATGTGTTTATAAACTACCTTCGTTTTAAATTATAGATAAATTTTCCTTTATGGTTTATATGCAAGAGATAATTTCCAACTCGAATACATTAGCTTTACTCTTTCTTTATGAATGCGATATCAAAGCCTCTACAAGAAGATATCTTCTTTATTCATGATCTCATATTATTCTGTGATCTTTAGTATCCGGTGAGCATCAGGGCAATATTACACGATGCAGGCGCACAAATGAATTCCTTCAAACCTGCAGCAAAAAATTCCTTACCCTTCCAAATACACCAATGGAACCATTTCTCTCTATATGTTCACTACGGGCCAATTTGAAGCCTGCAAAAGCGAGATAAAATGGATTCTAGCGACATTAGGGAATCCAAGACTACAGTGCAGAGAGCATCCATCCTAGTTTTGGGAATGGCTACGAGAAGTAAAGTGGCATCTGTCATCGGACTTGGAGGGTGTTTTCTTCGGTCCATGATCTATGATGTCTTCGTCTTATCCATAGTCTTATATTCTAAGAACTGATGGATGATGCCGATTCCCTAATGCTGGAAGCCATCTTTATCTACATGCGCTAGAAGATACTCAGTCTTTTAGGGAGGGGGCTCTTGCTCGGATCCTTTCTGACACTTGTATCAAACTAGCTAGTGACGGCGCAGATGCTTGTTTATTGTTGAAAATAAGCAGATTTGGAACAAACCCTATATGTTTTTGAAAATAACAATATTCGCTGAATAATGTTTGGAACAATAATGAGATTGACTAGCTGATTTTTTAGATAAGACTTGATCTAACTAAGAAGCAAATTTTCTTGGTATTACATTACTCTATTCTCGAGTTATTTTTATATAGATAAATAAGAAGATATTATAAGTGTTAGTAGGAATTTTTCTGGGTCTTTTTGCTCTTGCATTACAATACAATACATATACAAATGCAATACATACAAATGCATATACATAAATGGAGTGTTTTAACAAGCAGAAGAATCATGAGGTAATTGTATGATGCTTTGGAGAGGGATTATATTTAAAGGTGGATCCAATTTTCCTGACTTAGTTTTATCACGTTTCATTTATTTTTGAATTTTCACCAGTGCTTTAGCTGCATTTTTTTTACTTTTCTATCTCTGTTAAAAATTTAAATACTGGTTTCATTTACTCATTCAAAAAGTATACTGAAAAATATTTTTATGTTCTTATGATGTTTTGCAATAAATTACAGATATATTTTTTCTATTTAATGGCTTGCAGGAAATTTCTACAACGCCTTCATTTTTATATTATTAAGAATTGAAATCATGTGATATTTAAAAAACTTGGAAGACAATTGCTTTTATTAATAAATCTTTTCGAGAAAAATGAAATTTGTAATTAGATTTGTAATATTACAGTGAATCATATCTTTTTCTATCGATGGAGGGGGATCTTGTTTGAACATTTTCTACCACTTTTGATCTACCCAAACAGCCTATTGGTTGATGAATTACCTATTTTAAAGGAAAACATATAACTAAATGTTTAAATATATCTAAACTTGAAGAAATGATCTATAAAGAAAAATTGAATCTCTAATATTAGATCTTTTTCTATTTCAATATAAAAGACAAATTTCTTCATAGTTTTGCATTGGCGATTGTTGATATAGCATTTTCTTGCATGTAATTCTATGTTTAATTCTAACCATTTTTTTGAAATGGAGCAGCTTAATAACTATACAACTATACATTACTATAACAAAATTCATCGGTATTATAAAGCTATATAACTCACTTAATTCCTTCTATTATAACATACTCTACCCAAATATATGGAATAATAGAGTCTGTATGCTATCAACCGAATTCCATAATGTTTTACGGCACAGACGGGGTGCGATATTAAATCTATAAATTATTCCAGGGAATACCAATCTCATGATGAATTGAAGTTGACGAATTCAGCTATACGGATACATAAATTTGGTCTATTCTCTTAAATGTAACAAATTATAGAATATCTCCAAATATTAATTTTTGTTTTTCTTTCTTTATTTTTATAGATATAAGGTTCCTGAAACTAATAGGGTAACTCTTAATCCAAACAAAAATTGTGATAATTGTAACGATAGCTTTAAAAATTCTTTTAATTAGCGTCATGTATCTTCTTCCAGTTTTTTTTAAATTTATTTTTAAAACTTTCATTCTAAAACTTAATGGACACACCTTTGTTGAAATTTATATGGTAAATGAATGTTTTTCGGCATCTTTCCAATTTTTGTTAATAAATCTATTTTTACAGTGTTGTATTTCAATTAAGCAATGGTAAAAGGATACAACTTCCTTATTTTTAAGAAGACATGCTTATTTCTAATTGAAATAATTCGAATGTGAGTGGAAGCAATTAAAAATAATTAAGAAGTTTCTTAAATGTGATTTAAAAATCAAATGGTCAAAATCCCTTAGAATCCACGAGAACTTCAACTAAAAAGTTTTTGTACTTGAAAGGAAAATTCATAAATGTACTACTACAACTACTTTGATTTTCTTGAATTATCTTGGTTTTATATAAGGTTTGCTCATGAATTATCTTGTGATTCATCTAAGAAATATAAATGTTCTGGAGAAATTTATTGCAGATTATCAAAGAACATTGAAAATTCAATTAAATATAAATAGTAAATTATTTTTTTTCAGTTATATAAACATACGAACAAAGTACAAACTTACAAAATTAAATTGTCAATAATCGCTTTGGAAGGAAAGCAAACGCAGATGTCTGCTTACATAGAAAAGATTACTGGACTACTTATGCCTTGAAGATTCGCACTACTGGCGAATCTTCAAGGCGTTTCTTTTAAGGATAGTAAAGTTCTTTTTTGGATAAATTATTTAAATAAACTCTAAAACAACCAAATGGTCATGTTACACACAAGTACCTTCATAGACTTGTGAATTTTTCTGATGCTTTTATGACAGAAGATTAAGGCATTTGCTCAATGCAAAGTTATAAGCATTTATAGAGGTTCCAAATTTCTTTCCGTTTTTCTCAGTTTCAAATTTAATTACTACAAATCTGATACGTAAGAAATTTAAAGTTTTGTTTCGTTACTTTTAATGCGTGTATTCATAAAATTATTAACATGATTTGTCTAGAATTATGATAATGTAATTTTAATAAAAAAATATCGTATATGCAATAGTTGAAATATTTAACAGATACACATTATTGTGCCATATAATATTTTTTTTCCAAATAAGCAAAACACAAAATTTACATAATAAAAAATGATAATTATATGCTTCCCAAGCAATATTTTGATATTTGCTTGTATCCAAGATAAGTAGCTTTCCAAGCAATATATATTAGTCCGACATTCCGTGGATTTGGCTATAAGACCAAATTAAAATATTTAATCAAAGTAATGATTTCAACTAAAACATGGCATTTAAAAGTAAATTGGGTTCTAAAAGAGCAAATTTTACAATTTTAAAATCTTGCCATGCATCGAGCAGATACTATCGTGCCCAAACTTCAAAAAGGCGGTAAGAACTTTGACAACTATCGATTCTATACCTTGCCCTTGGGATTTAAGAAATCTCTAATTGATGACACATCTAATTTGAGTTATTAACTATAATTTCAATCTGTATGAGAACATAAAGGATATCTGATAGCGTTTTAGGGATTTTTCGGGTTAATTTAATTGATATTTTGTTTGTACTACTGGTTTAAACATCAAAACCACTATGATTTCAAGCACGGGCTAGATACAACATAATAAACAACATGATTGATGAGCACTGCACCAGAACATGAACTAAATTTTTGGTTGACGAAATTAAATCTCGTAAAAAACAGCCGCGACCAAGAAAATACTGCATTACAAAGAAAATACTGCATTAAAATAAGAATATAAATATTGTTTCAGTTAGATTTAAGAAATATATGAATAAGAATATGATATATATTGATTGTTCATATTTCTAGAAAAAAAGCAACTCAGATTAACATGTTTGAATGTGTTTTTTAATTTCAAAATGGCGTGTTCATAAAGAAAGGAATATTATTCTAGTAATCAGAATCACTGTGTATGAGAAATGACGTAAAAGGAGAGGCATAATATCTTATCTTATTTTTACATAACTCTGAGTTATTAATTTGAAAAGTCATTAATATTGTTTAAGGTACATATCTTAAAATATATAGGTCAATCAAGGTCATTAAAGAGCAAACAGTAAGGAGAATTCAAGAATTACAAAATAATTGTACCAAATCAAGGGAAGAAACTGGTTCAATTGCTTCAGAATGAGGAGAGAGAAAAGATGAATAAAAACAAAAGCGCAAATATACTTGTCATGAAAGGCAAATGAGAATTACTCCAACTGGGGAAATTAATGCTCAACATTCTTATTTCTGCAGTTTCTGGGAATAAATGCAATTAAATGACTAATTAATTCAATTAACGTTTTCGTTCTTCAGTTATTCAATTTACATTTATTTTTAGAATGAGATTCTTTTGAGAACCAGTTATTTAATTTATCAATATGAGGAAATAAATACTTCGATGTTATTGCCCCTTTCTTTTTCATTCTAATTGATCGTGATTTCGCTATTTTCTAGTAATTATTGCATCTGAAAGGGGGAGTAATAAATCTTAAACAAATAATTTATGATTAAAATATTCTTTTAATTTATATTATATGTAAATTGGATAATTAATTTTGAACTGAAAATAAATTTACTTCAATATCAAATACATTGTAAAATAATATTCAATATTTATGAATATCATTATTATTTCGCCGGTTGAGATTGTATTCCCTTTTTCATCGGAATTGATTGCAATTTTGAGATTTTTTTAGTTATTATTGAAATAAGTGGAGGTGAATTGAATCTTAAAAATTAGTGTTTTAAATATAAAATATTCTTTTAGTTTATATTTTCAGCAAATTTGACGAATTCATGTGAACTTTGAAAAAAGCTTAATTTACTTTTGAATTCATTGGAAAATCGTGAAATCACAATCATATTCAGATTCTTCATTAATAAATATCGTTAATATTTTACCTATGGATAATCATAGTCGCGAATTACAGTTCATCATCATTTGAAAGTAATTATTGAAAACTGATTTTTTTGGTATTGAATATAGCACCTTCAAGAGATAAGAAGACGAAATAGTCTTTTGCCTCTTTTACACATAAAATAGGATATCTTTAAGTGCCGTTTAATGGTATTAACTCAAATAATCAATTTTTTAAAAAGTTTTCCCATAGGTGATTAAATTTCAGGCTGGATATTCCGAGGATACACCAGGGTTGTTAGTTAATTTATTTTCTATTTCATCTTGCCCATCTACATTATGTTTGGCTCAATATAAACAAATATGGCTCCTGCGTCAAAACACTCTATTACATTATTCTGTTTTATCCTCCTTGGTGTCGAAATCTCGGACCAGTTATCTAATTTGTTGCATCTTATCTTTATTTATCTATTTTCTTTGTTCATCCTCATTTATCTAATTTCTTGATTTACCTTCATTTATCTAAATAGTTGAACTCAAACTTCAAGATTAATCACAACTTTTGTTTCAAAAGGGTTAGAGTAAGTAATAATAAAAATTGGAGCATTTTCGAACAAATTTGGAACGTCTGGAGCATTTTTCATTAACGTTATTTATCGCTAATATTAAATTATATTACCCCCCCCCAATTCATAAGTAAATTAATATAATGCTTTAAAATTTTTTGTGTCATCTCTTATAGTGTTACTCTTATGCCTGTAAAACTTCAAACTGCTAAGGTGAAAATTGCAAAAAGTCATTTTAAAGGTCCCTGCTCGCTTTAAAGGTGAAAGTTATTTGGTATTTTTTTAAGCAATTCAAAAAAGTGGGAAACGTAGTTTATAAAGTTCCAGTCCCTGGTGTGAGGAATAAATAATTTGTTTGATAAGATTTTAGGATTTCAAATATTTGTCCCTTTTTTAATTTACTACCTTTAATACTTTCAGTCTCTTATTCTTCAATCACTGACGAAAGTCACTCATTGGAAATTAGTTTTTGATAAAAATCTAACTCTGAAGTGAAAAAGAATTAATTGATAAAATTAAAGTCATATAAGCGTATGCGCTAATTTGGGAAGTCAATGAATGTGTCTTTTATAATATTAATTAATTTCCATCAGGTCTTCTCAAAAAATTATGCGTGAAGAGATCCGTAAAAAGAAAAATAAGAGATATGAGATTCTAGTCTCATTTTTTCCCTCTTCTTCTTTCTTTAAAACACTGTCTGATAAATAAATTGGTTTCTCCTACCTGGTGTTTTTAATTTGACATGAGCTGAAAATGATAAATGAAACATTAGAGTTTTACTAAAGAAAACGAAAAATGTTTCAACAAAAAAAAAGTTTCGTTTTAAAAAATTTTCCCTCAGCTAATTCATAAAAAAATCTCTAGTTTTGTTAACTGCTGATAAGGTAAAAAATAAATAACAGTAATCTGATAAATAACCCAGCTCCATTTACGGTAAACGGTAGACATAAAAGATACATTTCACTTTTTTACTACTTATAGATACGACAAAATATGCGATTCCATTTGATTAATTACTTTAATGTAGAAAAAGAATACATTGTTAAGAACGATGAAAACAAAATCGATAAAATGTATACATTTTTCAGATACGTTTGTAATACAAAATGCATTATTTTGTAACAAAAATCAATTTATACTTTGATAGATGTAAAACCAATAAAATCTGAAAATGTTTACATTCAAATTTTATATTAAAAAAACTAATCAAACAAAACACTTGAAAAAACCATCAAGCTGAAAATCAATCCAATAAAAATATTTATTTTTACATTTTTCATTGTTTTTAAAATAAACCTTTTGTTGGATTTTTTTCTAGTTTTTCGTGCTTAATTTACAGTTCATTATTACAAGTATAATATGATCTGGTAATTATTTTTTTCCAAAATTCGTACCAGGATGCTCTATTCACATGAGATTAAAATTAAGTTTAATTAATAGTTTGAATGATAACTATCTGGCAATATAAAAATAGCATTTTTACCCAGAACATACAGGTTGTCAAAATTTGAATATTTTAGTAGAGCAAGAAATGAGAAAAATATCGATTTACAGAGATAAAGGGCAATATCTATCACCAGCAACACTATACTGTTCATTTCAGGGCACTGAGACGACCGATTTTCGATGATTCTTCCTCGCTAAGGGGTGAGGAGAGGCTCATTTCTGGAATTGATTTTTAAATGTAAACATCTCTTCCTTTTATCTTTCCTCTAGTCCCTATTTTGTTGAATTAAAATGAGCCTAACGCATGCGCAAAAACACTGAGGGTTTTAGAATATCTTGGCAAACAATACAAAAAAATTTGAAATGAGTATTAAAAATATATACTTTTCAGATCCATACAGCGTGTTGTTGACTCCTGCAATAAAGAAACATATTAAGACTCATTTAATTTAAGACAAATGCAAGGCGGTAGAAAGCCTTTAGTTGTTTAGATAGCGCGAGCGATAGATGAGGTCTTAGATATATTTACTCGCCATTCAAAGCAAACAGAAGAGACCATGGATTATTATAAAACAATATATTACAAGTCAATAAATTCAACATAATACAAATTAATACGTTTTTTCTACATAATACAAGTTAATACGTTCTTAAGCTGAAAGAGAACTTACAATGGTTGAAAAAATGAAATTATACTCTTACACGTTGATTATCTATTTGAGAAATAAATAAGAACCCTAAAATATCCAGTTCATCAAATATTTAATATGCCTTCATATGAAAAAACATAGTGGATTTAAACATAGGAAACATGGAGGTCAAACCACAGGCCCCGTCATATTGACTAATTCCTTCATTATATACTATTCACTGGCGCTTAGAATTACGTCAATTAGTATAATATATTATCTCACTAATAGGTTTCGGACGTTGGCCTTCATTAAATAGAACTCAGAATTGCCTCAGTGGTTGGCCAGTGTCCACGCTGTGCTTTCTGCTGTAAATGAACATCGACTATAACTTCTGTAAACAAAACCAGACTCTTTTCTACCTCCAGCCTTTCACTTTTTTCACAGATTTGTTTAGACAAATATTTTTACATTTGTCCATATATGCATTAAACAATTTAAGCGACAAAATTAAAAGGAGACTATATAAGCAGATGAACAATATTGAGCTCTTTCGCTAGATTTAACCTTTTCACCTAAGTCTTTTCAAGATTAATAAAATTAAAACTTTATAGATGGCGCTTACATTTAACATAAAAGCTGAGAAATGATTAAGTTTATTTTCATATTTACAGCTTGCAAAAATGCAGCTTCACATTATTTACCACTCTCTTTCAAAATTTAATTATCAGTCTTCAATCACAAAATAAAATTTTTCATAAAGAAATTTTTTTTGATGCATGCAAAGAAAATAATGGAATCTTAAAAATAAGGATCATTCTAAATTTTCAGTTGAATTTAATCCTGTTTTTCACGAGCAATTTATTTCTAATATCAAAAAATATTGATTGTCATATGATAATTGACTAAAAATTATTTAATTAAATAAATTTCTGAACCGAAAAATAGAGATCTTTTGTTGAATGCAAATGCAAAAAATAAAAGTGGGTTAACTTTTATTCTCCGATTTCTTTGAATTCAAATTATATCTTATAAAAGCATTGATTAGCTCAATAATATTAATGAGCATCATCGCAAACTCTCACCTGCAACCTAAGGCTAATTCATGCAAAAATCTAATAAACGTCTTCTGAAATATCTTTTTTATAAAAATGTGCCTTTGATTTTCTAGAGATAAACTCATTAACTTGAAGCTGTATTTATGCACTGAATACATGATATATGCATTATTTTCCCATGTACAATCGAATTAAGAATGGAAATGATTAATAATAAATTTGAATAGCGAAAGATGCATTAATTAAAGAATAATTTCCAGGAAAGCAAGAAAAATATTTAATATTTAAGAAATTGAGCGCAATCTAAATCCTGATTCAAAGAAGCGAAATCTATTAATACTCAAGTACCTTTTTATTTGCTGATCATTCTTCACATATTCCATTAAAATATTGCTCGATATTTTTTAAACATTTTCTTCTGTCAAATTCAGGAAAAATAATCTGGGAATTATTTATTTCAATTAAAGGAGATAAACACTTTTTTTCCGGTTTTAATGAATTGAAAGGGAGCACGGTAATCATTTTATGAGAGCAAATTTGATTTTAAGGAGTTTTTCGCATTTACTTTTAAATTGAATCTTTTTTTCTTCGTTTTATTGTGCATCTATGCTTTTTGTTCCCCATTTGTGATATTTGCATTATCAAAGGTTGTACATTGTTCAATTTCAAATATTTTGCAGAAATACTATTATCCGTCAGCATAGGTGTTTGAATATTAATTTATTCCTTTAAATTAAATTCTTTTGCCCCTTTTTCTTTTCTAACATATTATATTCCTCTATTCACACTGTGAAAGGAAAATTTAATTGTGAAAAATCCTCATTTTTTTAACATCAACAATTCAACATATAAATTAAATGAGATTCTAAATATATTTATAGAATTTAGGAATCCAAATAGAATATTTATTATAATAATGAACCTGAAAGCTCTGATGATAATGCTTTGGGAAATTACACAAAATATATTTACGACTGACAATTATTACATTTCAGTTTTACAGCAAAAAAAAATTCTCTGCTAATTTACTTTTGTCTTAATTTAATTTTGTAGTTACCTAACACCCATAATAATAAAATTACTAATTGGAAATTCTGATATTTTCCTTTTGTATATATTGTGCAGTTAGAATTTTGCTTGTCGGAAATATAAAAACTAAAACAAATGAATTTTCCCTTTGAATTAATACATATACTAAAATCAGTAAAAGTTTTTCCCCTGATTACAAACATATATTTACAAGGCTCTAGCATAAATTTATTTTTGCAGGTGAGGGACGCAAAATAGCTTCTCAATACTTAGATGAGTAAATTAGCTAATTGGAACATTCTAATCTTTTCTTTGCATATATACGGTACATCTAGAATTTTACATCCACATTTAGAGAATATACAAACTAAACTAAATGCAATTTCTGTTTGGGTTGTTGCAGATATTGAATCCAGTAAAATTTTTCTTCTGAATACAACAGGTGCTTACGTATAGACATTAGTATAATTTTTTTCTAGACAAGAGATGCGAAATTGCTACTCATCACTCAGATGAAGAAACTCGCGAATTAGAAAATTCGAATCTTCCCCTTGTGTATATACAGTGCCTTTAGAATATTAACTTCTCATAAGATATACAAATTAAACTAAATAAATTTTCCATTTGAGTTGGTGCAGAAATTTGTCTCTGAATACAATATTATTCACTTACAAAGCACTTGTATCAATTTATTTTTGCAGACGAGAAATACAAAATAGCTACTCAACACTCAAATTAATAAATTCGCCAATTGGAAAATTCTAATATTTTCCTTACATATATATATATATATACGATACATTTAGAATTTTACATCCTCAGGAAATATACAAATTAAGCTGAATGAGTTTACCGTTTGGGTTGCTACGGATACCGAATTTATTCTCTCAATACAATATTCACTTACCCTAGTATATATTTATTTTTGCAATCGAGAGATGCTTGTATTATAACAAAGGAATATTTCCGGTTGCATATATATTGTTATTCAAAAAAAATGAGCATTTAGTGATCATAGCAACATCTGTATTTCATGACAATCAATCAATCAATCAATCAATCAAAAAGTTCTGCTGTTTTTAACTCCTCATGAAGATGAAAAGGCCAAAAGTTTTTATCTTCAAATGATTGACAATGAGATAAGCATTTTCGAATGCTTTTGAAGAATCCTCGTTTTAAAAGGATATTTTAATGTTTCATTCTCATATGATTTAAAGATTGAAAATGTTTAAATTTCTGTTTCCATTTTAAAGGCAGGAAGCTTTGCTTTTTTTCGGAGGAAGAGGGACATAGCCTGAAATATTCTTAGCTTTATTGTCTCGATCCTAAATATGACATGATATCAGCTTTCTAAAAGTTTTTAAAATCCTTTTCAGTTTTAGAAGCAGCAAAGGTAACTATGAAAATAAAAGTGAGGAAAATAAGAACAATTTTAAACATTAGCAACAAAAAAACCTTTGAAAATATTTATCTATTTGACAATAATTTCAAATTATTTCATATTGATATGAAAATATTTCATGTTAGTTTTTGAATTTTCGAATATTTTGAATCCTATTTGACCCTTTTTTAAAAACACAAAGTTCTCTAAATTCATACAAACTTTTATAGGAAAAAACAGTTAATTGTAGGGCCATGATAACCTGGTTAGTTGAGCGTTGGACTCGTATGCCTTAGGTTGCAAGTTCGAACCACTCTGGCCGAAGACTTTCCGTGTGTGTGTGTGTGACGGCTGGCGCACGTTAAATCTTTCGTGGTCGCAAAGACCTCCAAGTCGAGAGTAATACCACTTTTGTTACTGGATAAGAGATGATCGTTCTCTGTTCCAGAACTAAATTACGATCTGTGGATGAATGAATGAAATGCATGAAAGAAATCCGGCCCGTAAAAACGGTTTGTGACGTGTGTGAGCTAGAAGTCAGACTTCTGCCCTCGGGCTCTCAGGGCTCCATTCCCTCAGAAGCTACTGCACCTCTTCTTTCGTTGTAAAGCGGAACATAACAACAACACTCAGCTGTTCACTTTCACGGATATAACAGAAGAAATAAGATTCGAAATATATATTATTTGTTTCTATGTATTTCAAGAAAAGTGATACTTGAATAAATATTAATTATTTTGCTATAAATATTATGCTGCAACAACTTTTATGTTCAAAGATATACAATATTCTTATTATGTTACATTATCCTTCATTTTCAATACTGCAAAAACGTGCTAAAATGTCTAAATAAAACTATATTTCAAAAAAAAAATCTTGAGAACATCTTACTACTGATTGTTTGTAAGCATAATAAGAACTTTTTCTATTCGACATAATTGATTTTAAGTAATTTAAATTAGAAATGAATCACAGCTTTTTCTTATATTCTGAAATATTGCTGATATTTTATATGACACGTGATTTTCTTTGAAGGATAATTCAATATATATGATATAGAATGAATGAAAAAGCTGCTTGTAAATATCCGCTTACTAATTAATTGAAAGTACGTTTTTCTGATATATAGTAATATTTGTTATAGTTAGACAGACGTATAAAAACTGTATAAGCAATATATTAAATAGAAAAAAAAATTATTAATGAAATATAAGTAGAAACAAGTATGGAAAAAACATAGAAAAATATTTCTATTAGGAGCAAATATTATTAGAAATTTGCAACAGCCTATATTTTCCACAATGTTGATAATTGTTCCCAGATCGTAAGAGCCAAAAATATTTAAATCATGAAAAGAAAGAATAAATTTTCTTTTAATTAGGTTTCTAGACATGAGTTTTTTTAAAAAAATTTCTATCTAAAACATTATTAGCAACAAAATGTTATATTTTCTAAACTTTCATAGACGAAAAAAATGTTTATGTCTTATAATATTATAAAGAAAAATGTTTTCTTTTTATATGTCATGCTGTGAAAAAAGTTCTATATTTGTCATTTTTTTTTAAATTAAGAGAAAAAACTTCGGAAAGTTAATAAGTTGGCTTGGTTGCTTCTAAATTTTATAATAAAAATTCCTTTCATTTTTTAAAAATATTTCATGTACTGATTCAGAAAAAAATTAACACTTTTAAAAATTATTAATTACATTTTAATAATAGCTTACTAACTATTTCAAAAGAAGTTATTATTTTCGTTATTCAAAATTATTTATAATTTGGCTAATCTTCTTTCTTTATAATACATTTTTTAATAGATAAACTTTTAAAAAGACCACACGGATTTTTATGGTTGTCTAGATTTTAAAACAACAAATGAAATCTTTTAATTATTATGTATGAATAAATCTAACATAATTCTTCATTTAGTTTTAATCCTTGGTTAAAATATAAACAATTCTTCTTTAGTTATAAGACGCTATTCAAATTTAAACAGTATGATTTTGTCAAGAGTCGCCGATGGCAAACGTGCATATGCAGAATAAAATAATTCATCATAAGTATCTGAAAAAATTGCCTCATTAAAAATAACGATCTGTTACATTTCGATCAGTGATACATTTTCAAATTTTATGTAAAAATTTAAAATATAACATTGATTTATTTAATATTTTAAAATTCACTTCAGGTAAAACATTGAATAATTAGTACCCTAAGCAGAACAGTATATTCTATGAAATTATATAATATTATAAGACTTAATACGATATAAAATAATATTATCCAATATATCTGTATATTACACTTTTATACGGAATTATACAATATTATTTTATGTTATGCAGTATTTAAAGAAGTATCAAAATGTTGCAAAATACAGTTACGTTTTTAGCGTTGCGGATTTGGATTGAATGGACTTTACTTGAGGACAGCACAAACAAATTTATTTACAGATATTTACAAGTATTTACAGGATGACTCGATAAATTAAAAATTCTGATGGAAACAAATCCAGCAGTGAACAGTCACTTACAGCGTAAATGCAAGCCTTACGCACAATAAAAACAGACTGCAAAACGGATATCATATAGCACAGCAAACAGTAAATCACAGCGAGCTCAATAACGCAACGTTAACAGCAAACCTAAACACAGCTCACTAATAACAAGCGAGAAAAGTAATCCACTGGTCCAGTGAGACGCTTCTCTTCCGAGAGGAAATAGCCGGAACTACGGATACCCGTCCCTTATATAGCCGAACGGACACGTGCCTAAAAGCACGAGGACCAGAATATTCCTTTCGCCAAACCAACGCGGCTGGCGTGAAACACCTCGTCAAACGTCGCCAACTTCAGCGTGCTTCCACGGTACTCACCTGCTCGTAGCAATACTTTGAATCTTGTGATGCTACCTAATATATGAGTAAAATAAAAGTACTGTCTGTCTTCAAATCGCATGTTTTGAGAAAAACGCAGCGCATTTTTGCTGGGTATGCAAAGAAATAGGAAATCAAAAATGGAGGATTTATTACACTTAGAATTTCACTTTTACTTTTGCATTTCCCCTGAAGCATTCAAAATTATCTGCTTCTACTTATTAAAATAAAATATCTGCTTCTAAATATCCAATAGATTTAAATATCAGTTACAGACTTTAAGTTCCAGATCAGTAAGTATCCCATTTTATGTAATGCAAAAGTTACAAACTACGTCTGGATATTCCCAAACGCCGCAAATGAGAGTAGTTCAGTAAACATGAGCGAGTGCTCCTTATTCATAGAATTTAATATCGCCAAAGAAAGTAATAATCTTACAGATATACAGAATGACTAAAAAATTGAACAATACTACTTTACTTCCATAAATATCTCAATTAAACATATTCTACTAATTACCAAGTTTCATTAAATGAGACATACAGTTGTATGAAAACATTTTTAGTGGTATGGTGGTTATAAATAAAAAATGCATTTTTATGAGTTCTATAGTGTAACAGTATTAATCAAATGTTCGCTTTATAAATATTTCCACACACACACACACACACACACACACACACACACACACACACACACGGAAATCTTTATTTCAGAAATGCACATTTCTTCTGTTCGTAAAACTTGTCATACGCAAATATCTGTGCTATTCTTACAGTAATAATGAAAGAAATGTGGAACTTCCAAATGTAAATAGTTAATAGTTCAGTAAATAATGAGTAATTAATAGAAATTTCAGTAACATGGAAACATTGAAATTCTGATTATTTATGCTGTATATAATCCTAATGCAACTGCATGTATATATAAATATTGTTTGAAAAATACAACGTTGCACAAATATCGAAAATGCTTAGTTTGAAAAGGCATTGTAAACAATTTTATGTATCATGTCGCATTTTTTAAATATTTAATGAAAGTTTATCAATGTGTTATTTCCTCACTCCGCCTTAATTCTGGAATGTACTTGATAAAATATTAGTTAGAGATATCAAAAAGGAGTCTTAGTGAATAAATTTATCTTTTTATACTTTTGCAAATTCTGTAAAAAAGAGCGTGAAACTTTATGAGAACACAAATGAATTTAAGAAATATATTTTGCTTATTAAAACTTTTACGCAACTTTCACACTATACTAAAAACTTATTTCTCAAACTTTTTATTATGAATTCCCATAGAATGTACAGCTCATTCAAACCTTTTTTAAAACCTTATTTAATAAAACTTTGTAATTGGAAGAATACGCCTAAGTGCAATACTTACGGAAATAAACGTCTGGGTCACATTTCTTGGGATATCATGTATATTAAAATTCTTAATATCATATGGTTATTGAATTTTATAAAAGCATTCTGACGGAGAAAATATTTCAATTGAAATGGAATTTCATTCATAGATTTATAGAGAATTTAAAAGCAATATTTCTCTTTAACCTCAATATTTAATGACTTAAATTGTATAAATATATATAACTTTCAAAGGATGTCAAGCAACTTTCCAAATTCAATTAAAATGTTGAAAAGACTTGGCGCAAAGCCAAGATTTAAATCATATATGAACATCTGTCCATACCGAAATAGTTCCATGAAATTTATATCTGTACTGAAATAGCTGCCCTTTAATTCTTTGATACAATATATTATATGGAGTTAATTGGATTATTTTAATTAAAAGAAAATACTCCAGAAATGCCGGGCATAATTCGTTTGATACATTTATTATACTGAGAAACAAAAATAAAATTATATTTAATTTTTTGCTTATCCAAATTATTGTATTTTATCAACCAAGACTATTAACCTTAACTGGAGAGTACGATCTGTCATACCACTAATAATGGACTTCCGGTCACCTCTATTCTATTTTTAGTTCAATAGAATGAGTGGATACTGTAACTTCTTGTTTCGTTACCTTCAATATACGAGCACTTTTTCAGCAGGTTTCAGCGGACACTTTTAAAAATATTTCAGCTACTTCTTTGGACGACGACTGTGATAACGCCCTTCCCTTTTAGTGTTCCAGTACTAAACAAGGCTTAGCAGATAGCGCTAAAACGTGGTCTTCGAATTTTTCTCCCATCTACAGATCTTCTTTTTAAAACAGAGCTCTTGAAGCTTTTAAATGATGCAGAAAGGGATTTGAGTAATGAAGATAATTGTACAAATCAATTTTTTGATGATAGTTCGCATTCGGCTGATACTGATATACATTATCAAATATAATTAATTTTTCTAGTGATAATATGTTCTGAAAAGTTTCTATTCAATCTTAGTATACCAAGAGAAATATCTACAGAATTTATAGGCTGGTTTTTATACCAGTAACTTAACATGTATGTTTAAAATGCCTTCGAAAACCAATGATGATGATTAAAAAATGGCCGATTTTATCCATAGTCAATTTTTTTTTATTTTTCATAAAATTGTTGAATTTTTAATCGTATTGTTTTCTATATACCTTTATATAAAGGAAAAATAAATATTATTTAAAAATTAATGAGTAATATGTCTTTTCAATAATATTATTTGTTGTAGAATGTAATTTGAGAAGAAAATATATGTTCAAACGCAATTGCTTTTTCCAATAATAATGTATATTAAAAGAAATTAACATATACTTATATATCAGGAAAAATATATTTATATATCAGGAAAAATATTTTTTTATATCAGGAAATATATCCTGATATATAAAATACATTTATATATCAGGAATTTTATCCTTATATATAAAATACATTTATATATCAGGAAAAATATATTTATATATCAGGAAATACATCCTGATATATAAAATATATTTATATATCAGGAAAAATACATTATATATCAGGATGAATATATTGGCAGATTTTCATATTAATACTTTTAATAGAAAATCAAATTTGAGCTTGAAGAAAATAAGTAACCTCACCTCCGCTGTTAAGTATACCTTGTATACTAGTTTCTAATGTTAATTCAGAACTTGAGGGAAAAAAAGGGTAAATATGATGGTATGAAAAATCATCAGGAAGGGTTTATCCAAATCTTTCCCATATATTTCCCATTAAAGGTCTTATTCGTCTGACCAAGCTTAAAACTGTGGACCTTGGGTAAAACCATGAATGCTTTCTATGACATTTGCGAATATTAGTAATGAATTAATGATATTTGGTGCAAATATAACATTTTTCTGAAGTTACCATCCTTATATGTATGTTGGATGTCTTCTTTTGAATCGATGGAAACCATAAATTGGCTCGGAAATAGAGGTAAAGTCGTAAGACTCACAAGCCGTCTTTTCTTTATTTTGTTAATTGTATTGATGAGTAACAACTCTTACATGCAAACAAAAGTACTAATAGACAAATGGTCAATCTTTTGTCAGATTCTATTTAAAATTTGATAAGCATTTGCACTTAAAATTCTAAATGTGTATTCAAAATTTTATCTATGTATATCTTTACATTTTGTGGTTATTGAGTTAACTTGTGTTCAAAACGTCAGCAAGACAATTTACATTTGTATGATTTTCCATCCAAACTTAATAGCATTCTACAAATTTGGTCTAAAAGACATATACTGAAACTCATCCGTTTACTTCAGGGCAATTTTAAGTTATTGCTCTCACAGACAGATAGAAAGATGGGCAGATAAACTAATAGACAGATATAATGCCAAAAATATTCTGGGAGGTCTGAAATGTAGATATTAACTAATTCTATGCGTTCGAATATTTTTATCATTACCATATTTTATCTATACTGCGTGAACGGGGATGTAAAAATTATTTAAAAAATCAGCTTTCGATAAAATAAAAAAAATATTTGTTCTATTATAGTGAAATGTAGCTTTTGAAAATACAGGTTTAGTATCAAATAATATGAATTGCCTAGAATTTGAATATGGAAAATCTATCGATTCGAATGTGACCAAATTTGATTTATATACCATTTCGATTTCGGGCAATTTTAACAACTATCTACAATATGGTATTATGCATATAATTAAATCAATAAATAAGTCAAAAATTATATAAATCAAAATTTGTGGCCTAAACTGCATTTTCAAATCGTTAACTAAATTATGCACTAATTTTACCTATATCTTCAGAGTTAGGAAATTTTCATGGTAAAATACACTTGAAGCAAGCGAATTCATGTCTAATTATCCCGTTTTCCCGTAAAATATATTTAAAAAACTTGGCGAACAAATAATCCCTAATACAGAGATATTCCTCTTAAGATAAATATGATAAATTGGAGACCATTATGCTTTTATAATTATGTAATAAAACAATTTATCTGTTTGAGCAGAAATGGAAAACACGACTAAATGTTTCGCAAAGTGTTTTTTTTTTGGAGAAATATAGACCCCAAATGAAGGAGGCTGTCAATATCACCGCAAAATTTTTTTTGAAGATTTCAAAGTTAACTGCTAGTATCTAATATGATTCTCTGAATAACATATGCATAGGTATGTATTCATATGCTTAAGAAGATAAAAATGTGCTTCGACCTTACATACAATATTGTACGATCATACATCTTATTTGAGAGCCCTTAGATTTTATAGCTCGAGAATGGATTCAAATATCAACTTAAATATTTTGAATAACAACAGCTTAAATCCCAATTACTTTTACACTGAAGAGCCAACAATAACTGATATAGCCATGCTTATGCAAATAAAAATATATAGAACCAATCAGGATACGGTGTTGCAGTCGCAAAAGAGAATAAGTGTTAATATATAAGAGAATAAGTGTTTGACACAGATGTCAGTTTGATTACTGTGTCGACAATGGCAGGATATAAAGATTTAAGGGAATTTGAACGTGGTATGATATTTGGAGCCCGAGAGATGGGCCACAGTATTTCCGAGGTAATGATGAAATGAAGATTTCTTCGTACGACCATCTCAC
Organism: Argiope argentata; assembly: GCA_026289955.1. Taxonomy (NCBI): domain Eukaryota; kingdom Metazoa; phylum Arthropoda; class Arachnida; order Araneae; family Araneidae; genus Argiope; species Argiope argentata. The sequence goes on along the minus strand of JAOUZG010039019.1, from coordinate 3,875,883 downwards.
TAGTGTACCGAGAATATTGGAAATCCGGTAAAACATGAAATCTCCAACAAAATTACGGCAGGAAAAAGATCGTGCAAGAACGAGACCAACGACAACTGGGGAGAATCATTAAACGTGACAGAAGTGCAACTCCGTCCCAAATTGCTGCAGATTTCAATGCTGGGCTCATCAACAAGCGTCAGAGTGTGAGCCATTCAACGGAACATCATCGATATGGGCTTTTGGTGCTGAAGGTCCACTTGTGTACCCTTGATGACTGCACTACACAAAGCTTACCTCTGCCAACACTGATATTAGACTTTTAACGACTAGAAACGCGTTGCCTGATCTGACAAGTCTCGTTTTGAATTGTATAGAGAGGGTGGTTGTGTATGGGTATGGAGACAACCTCACGAATCCATGAACCCTACATGTCAACAGGAGACTTTTCAATCTGTTGGAGGCTATGTGATTTCGTGGCGAGTGTGCAGTTGGAGTGATATGGGACTTCTGATAAGTCTAGATACGAATCTGACAGGTGACTCGTATGTAAGCCTCCTGCCTGTTCATCTTCACCCATTCATATCCATTAGACATTCCAACAGACTTCGGGAATTCCAGCAAGTCAATGCGATACTTCATACTTCCAGAATTGCTACAGAATGGTTCCACAAACACTCTTCTGACTTCCAACACTTTCGCTGGCCACCTAAATCCCGGACATGAATATTATTGAGCATATCTAGAATTTCTTGTAACGTGCTGTTCAAAGAAGATATTCAATTTCCCGTAATCTTACGGATTTATGGACAGCTCTGCAGGACTCATGGTGTCAGTTACATTTAAAACTACTTCAGACTTTAGTTGAGTCCATGCCACGTCGTGTTGCAGCACTTATAAGTGCTCGAGGGGACCTTACACGATATTGAGCAGGTGTACCAATTTTTTAGCTCCTCAGGGTACAAATTTGATTATTCTTAGAGTAAAACATTTAAATTTCACATTATAATGAACAATTTTTTTCATAATAGAACTAAAAATGCCTGTTGTACTTTATGATCTACTCACATGTAAATATATACATTCAGTACTAAATATAGCCAGATAATTGCTATTTAAAATTTAACTATTCATTATTCTGAGACAAGGGTTGTAATTGAGTACATTTATTTCTAATGCGTTGAGTCTAGTGTAAGATCCAGAGTCTCAGCAAAGAAATATTTTTAATCTGCTTATTATTAAAACCTCTAAAGAGCATTAAAATAAAAAACAATTAAATAACATGCATACTGTTTTTGCTTTATATATTATATAAAAATCAATAATTATCTATACCACTCACAGATTCACAAGAAAGTATTATGAACTATAATAATAAGCTCTGATACTTTGAAGAATCATTAACCCTTTCAAAACAGTCATGGTATTAGAATATAAATTTAAAAAAAAAATTACATCACCAAGCATCATTCGAACTGAAATTGCTTTGATAATTCCAAAGAAAAAAAATAACATTTGATTTCATTCCTGTCTTTTGCCTGAAATCTTATAAACTGCCAAAAAAAAAAAAAAAAAAAAAAAAAGGCGAGGAGGGTGGAAGTTCACTAAATTGAAAAAAAAAAAAAAATCCCCCAGAAATCGAAAGTCTACTAATCTCGTACGTTTTTCGTAGATTCGAAATTACCAGTAGATGCAATTTCGAATCTATCCTGACCCCTTCTTGGGGGAAACTCAGAATTGCAAATTCCGAATTACGCGTGGAATAGATTTTGAAGCAGTGTAATTGAAATTCTCCTATAAGGGGGAAATGCACAATGCTGTTGATAGGCTTTTGGAGGTTACTTCATTAGCTTTGTCTGCAGTATCATAGATTCTCCTCTAAAAGCATTATATTAATTGGTTCTGAGCTAGTAAACGCGTCTGCATGATGGAACACGGCTTCACGCTTAAATTTGATCATGTTTAATCATTTGGGGGTTGCTATTGTTGCTTGCTCATCGTGGAGCCCTTCCTTTTGCAATCCGTGTGTTCAACACTGAGTCACTCTTTGTCCATCAAACGCAACAGTAAATGATTGACTTCCGGAATAGATACCTTGGGGAGGACTGTTCATTAAAGGAATTCGATGGCTTTGACGGTACTTGAAGAAAATAATAAATTAGCTCAATATTTTAAATTATTTTCTTTCAGAATTGTTATTGATGTCGTTAAATACAGAGCCTATCTTACAGTTCGTCTTGTTTATTTTTGCAATTACTTTCGAAAATACAAGATAAATTCTTGATTTGTATTTTCATATAAAAACCATCGAATCTTTTATATCTTTTATATTTTTGGGGATTTTTTTTTCTCATTTTAGGATTTTATAAAGTTTATGCATTTTTTTATATATTCCAGGGTCACTATTACAATTAACAAAGTCATTGTAATAGTGACTTTTCTATTCATTTGTATTGCCTAAATAGAGTTTTAATTTTGAAATAAAAGTTTTCTTTCCGCAAATTTAATAAATAGTAAGAAATTTTGAAAACAAAATTTTTTAAGTAGCTGTAAGATTTTAAAAAAATATTTATATAATTCATAGGAAAGTTGTAATTAAAAAGTTATAAAATATTTAATGTTTTTGTGACTTAAAGATGACATTTTCATACCCATTCAATCGTTCAGGACCCATAATGGTTATCAATATGCGTATGCATAATATATGTTTTATCCATACGAAATATGCATAAAAAAGCAAAGTGATCCTCAAAATATTCGACCACATGATTTTAAAGTTCAGGTCTCATTAAATTCCAAATAATTCTTTTCCTAATTATGTCTACTAATTTTTATATTTATCAGTCAGTCGGGTTACCAGCTCATCTGTGAAGAAATTAGGACTCAAATATCGTAAGCTAGACAGATGAAATTTAGTATGTAGTTGTAATAAGTAAATCATGCATTACTATTGAATTTTAGATGAAATATAAGTGTTCGTTTAGGAGATATGCCTATGTCTGTAAGTGCAGTGCATATCATCAATTAAAGTTCAATGAGTCAATTTGTTAGACAGGCAAAATATTTCATATTCTTGGCTTGCACTGTAGATATGCATCATATTTTGGACAACAATTCGTCAACGTTTTGAATACTTGTTGATTTATTTATTTTTATACATTGAATTCATGAATTCTAAAACACAACTTGTTAGACTGGGGATACTATTTGATATTTACAAAAAAAAATTGCATTATCTGCTTAATTTTGGATTAAATAAGCCAAAACTGGATTGTTTTTTTTTTTGGTTTTTACATGAATTTATAATCATTATTGTTAAAAAAAAAGAAACACTATACTAAAAACCCAAAAACTTTCAATACAAAATATAATCGACTCGAAGCATAAAAACTTAACAACTTTAATTTTAAAAAAACAAATCATATACTAAACATTTTTCCTTTTTCAAAAATAATATATATACATCCAGTCACATGATTCACTCAACTGCCGACATGGTTTGTGCTTATTAGCACCTGCATGATAATAATAATTCAGGCTTATTAGCATATACGTAGATAAAAATAAAATGATAAACATTTCAGTACAACGTTTTTAACAGTCTAGATGAATACATTTTTTGAATAAGCATTTGGCATCTTAATTGTACATTTATGTAAAATTTCCGATCCAATCGATGAATCAGAAGATATCCATATTGTGTATTTTATTTCTTAAAGATACCACGAGACTGAACTTAAAATGTGCAGAATTTTTTAAATATTCAAGATAACCATGAAAAATAAGTAACCTTAGTTCGTTCTTGTCAATATAAGACGAGAGCAAATAGTTGAATTAAAAACTTTCGGAACTTAGGAAAACATTAAATTCAGAAATTACTTTTCTAGGCCTGGATGTGAATACTAATAATAACCGCCTTTGATAAGCTTTAATTATCATTAGATATTTATTATACGGTAATAGTGATCTATTAAATTTTAAAATCGAATAGTTGGCTTATAAATATATGGAATTATTGAAAAAAAATTTGCTGTACTGTTATTTTTCGTCTGATAGTAAAGGAAAAAATAAGCAAGCATGAGCATGTTAAGTTATTAAAATCGAATAGCTGACTTATAAATATATGGAATTATTGAAGAAAGTTTTGCTGTGCAGTTTATTTTTCGTCTCGCTACTAAAGGAAAAAATAAGCAAAAATGGGCATATTAAGTTATTAACAACTTAGCACTAAAATGAGTTCATTCATAAAATCGCTCCTCAAAAAATTAAAATAATATTTTTATATTTGTTTTCAGCAAATATAAATTAAAAATATTGTATCATTAGAAGTAAATCACAATTAATATAGCGGCAATTTTTATCTAGTTTTTAAACAGAATATGAAAGAACGCGATGAAACGCAATCCACTTAAACATGAACGAACTTTCTCTAGCTGTTCGTTAAACAATAACCCAACTCCAGAATTGAGTTCCTATATTAATTCTCCTCTCACGTATATTTATTTTCCGAGTTAGAGGCTGAAATAAATCACGAACACTAACGGAATAAACGAACGTAACTTCCGCTTCCTTCAAACAGATCTACAAAATACTACACGATGAAATATCGAATCCACCAGCGCAACCGCAAGAGTAAATGAGCATCTGAACAATTTCCTGGACATTCAGTGTCTTCCATTAAAGATCCAAATGACCAGGCGAGACGCGAATTTTACAGTAGCCTGCTTCTTGCCGGCTTTCTCTGCACCAATCTACAGTGGGAGAAATGATTTTCTTCAGCTATCATTTGCAACATCTTCCAGGGGCATTTGTCATTTAGCAAAGAAAGCATTCTAGGACCATAGCATCTTCAAGATATAAATAATGCAACAGAGCTTGTTTCGACTATCCATTACTCCAAGGGCTATCGTGTTAGGTCCGCTCTGTGGCAAGATAAATTTGGCCCGAAGAATAGCATCTTTGTAGTATATTTCCCATCTTTAGTAATGCCTGGAAAAATGGCTAAACCCAGCGTCGTAAATCTAACAGCTAGCCTCACCGTTCAAGAGACTCCGGATGATGTATGCCCTTCAGCTTTAAAGATATTTTGCTGAAAGAATTCAATACGCCTCAATTAAATTAATCGAATTTAAGAGCTACTCGCTCCAAAAGGAAAGAGGGGGGGGTGCTCAAGCCATTACAAATTCGGGGAATGAGTTTGTTCTGATAAAAGGAACAAATCTAAGGATATCTGATTGGTTTTTTTTTTTCTGTTTCCATTTCAAAGAAAACAATAGTGTTTGCAGCGTTTTAGTTTATGGAAGGGATGTTGACCGACTTGAAATGAGGCATATTTATTTGAAAGAAATAGCTAAAACCATGAAAAGTAACAGAAACATTAACGATAACAAATTTGTTGTTACTTTGTATACGTTGGAGCTGCTACATTTCGATTTTTGTGGAGTTTGTATTTACGGCTTCCATTTTCTTCCCTTCTCATTTTTAGGAAATCGACGGAGTTTTAATTTTGGTTTTTGAATGGATGGTACTATTAGGAAGGAAGTAGTTAAAAACATGATCAGTGACAAAAAAATTAAAGTTTGCATAGTTGCAACTTTTTTACATTTTGAAATTGTTTTTTTATTCCGATTGATTTTAGATTTATACCAGAATTTTATTTATTCTTGTTTTTAAAAAGTTAGAGTTCCTTTATGAATAGGGTGTTACAACGATTACCAATAATTAGTAAAGGAATTGACATTGATTCGTTTACATTGTAAATGATTTGTTTTAAATAAAGGTAAATATTATAATTTCTTTTTGATGTAAATTTTTATATTTTAACCTAATAGCTTTATTTTCATAATTGAATTACCATACCATTGTTTACTTGTTATTATTAAAATTTCTTTATTTTATTTATTTTTACAATTGAAATTGTTTTGGATAAACATTCTAAGACTTTTTAAAGGGAGTTAGAACGCTCTGCGCTGTCAATGTTAAAGTGGTTCTTTACGATGCTCTTTTTCTGAAAATCTGTAATAGATACATGCTTGAATTTTTTTATGCTGGTAAAATACACCTATTAATTGTTTTGTTCTTCATATATCTAAAAAAGGCTTTTCATAAATTTGCAATTATTTGTAAAATTATAAAATATTTTATTAGGTATGATTAATATTAATACTATTTCGGTACAGAAGAGGCATAAAAAATGAGTTTTTTGGGGGAGGGAAAGCTTATTTCAGTGTATATTAGGGCACATAATAAATTTGTCATAAAAACTATAAGTCTCAGAGCAGTGGTTTTTAAGAAAAGGAACATCAAAAATGAAAAAATCACGTTTTGAGAAAAAAGCATTTTAATGTAAAATTACTTACCCAAATAGAAGAAAACATCTTTGCCTCATACTCTAATTTATCCACATTATATTTTATGCTATAGTTCTCCTTTCCTTTAAAATCTTTTTTCCTTTCTTACTTCCTCTGTTTTCTGCAAATTAGCATATCTTGCACTGATAAATCTCTTCAGGCTCTGTAATCTTCAGGATCAATGGTCAAATTTTCAAAATTTGGAGGTTTCAATTACATTTCCTATATTAAAAGTACATACAGCATCATAAGTTCTTAAGAATTTCTTTCTATATGAACAATTATTTTCTTGGGAACACAAGAATGTATAACATTTTTAAGATTCTCGTTTGGATTTTGTGTACTGTCATGTAGATATTTGCTTAGAAACTCTGGAGTTAATAAATCCCTGAAATTGAGTCACGTGGCTCCCACAAAAACTACATTGTTTTTGTGATGAAAAGTCTCTCCAAGCAGTTTTTCTTTCTTACAGTTGTACAATGTGTCAGTATCACATGAGCAATCATCATTATCATGAGTTCTCATCAGTTGACGTGTTGTACAAAACTGACGCTTCTAATTATAGTGAAGATAAAAATAAAACATTTTTAAAAAAGAGAAAAAAACTATAGAAACTGATAATGCAAAAACCTCACATCACGCATTTTTAAAACTTGTAGAGTCCATATCACGATGTATGAGGGAGTTTTAAACTACAAAATGACTGAATAGTTTGATCAATGTATTTTTACTTACATTTTTTGCATTATTTTCTAAAATTAGAACATGTATATTATTCTGAATTATTTATTTAATTACTAACATAAATATCCCATATTTGTTTTGAATTGAATTTTTATTACTATTTATTTTTATCTTTCATTTAATTTTATTATTATTATTTCTTAGAAAGTTTTCATATTATTCAAAAGAATTTTTAGGGCTCTAAATTGGAGTTTAAATACAAAACACTAGAAAAGTCCACATTTTTTAGACATATTTATTAATTCTTTATGAGAATTCTGTAAAAATTATATTTTTTATCGTAATAAACGCATGCTCGGATTGTATATACCTATTATTGTTTTCGCGATTATTGCATCAGAATTTTTTTAAAAATTACCAACTCATAGAATTTTAAGACTCATTGGAATTTCAAGTAAACACATAATTCTTCTTTAAGTTTTACTTAAGATAATTAAGGGTTTTCGAAAAGACATGTTTTCACTAAAAAGGTATAACACGAGTTATAGCAGAGTATGCAATTTCTGTAAAATAATTAGAAGTAATATATGGAAACTTTCACTGAACGTATAGGCGAGAATTGTAATCTAGCTAATATCAATAACACGCTTTCAAAAATTTACATCTGAATTTTTTACTAAATTTGTCCTTTTTAATTGGCTCTCATAATGATTGAAAGTATTGTAAACCTGAGTATCAACAACAATACATCACTGATTATAGAATCTTTTGTAATCTCTTCAATTTCACTGTCTTTCTTTTTATTTGTGTGGGAGTTAAACTTAGTTGTGTGGCAATAGCAATCTTTCATATAGCAAAAATGTAAACATTCTTCTAATTAATACTGCACTCCAAATATTAGATATAATCTCCCATACCAAAAATACAAAAGTTTTTCTCAAAGAAGTGCTCATTATCTAAAAGCTTTCTAAAATCCTGCATAGTTTGAATTTCCAAAATAATGAAGTTATGTTTTTTTATTAATTGCAGTCAATAATAATCAAGAACTAAAGATCTATTTTATTACTTGCTTCCTTCTTTTAAACGATTCGGCATATTTTAATGAAATTTTCAATATTTTAAATAAAAGATTTATATTCAAAATGCTTCATTTTTAAAAGGTAACTATTCTTTTCTTTAATTTCCAAAATTATTTCCATAAAATTCAACGAATGTTCAATTACTTTTATTTATACCTAAATTCTCACGAAATTGTTTTGTTTCCATTAAGTTTAACATTTTGCATTAAAATTCCTGCCATAAAATGATTAGTTTATTTACTTACTTATTAAATAAAAGCTTAGTTTAATTTTATGCATTTTTAACTTTACTTACTTTTGAACAGAGCATTCTAAATTTGTTTGCTTATTATTTCATGAAACATAATCATTTGCTTAAAACAAACATTGTTTTAATTTAAACAGAAGTTCTGTAGCAGGAAATAAATTATTGGCGCATTCATAATGAATTGATAATAAAAGGAAATTAAATACAAAATATTTGAATATTGTTTGGTAACAATTAATAAGAAAGCACACATTCAACAAGTATTTTATGTTACAATTTCAAAATTAATTCTAAAATTATGGCACACTATCACCAAAACAAATTCACTCTTATTTACATTTTTTGATAAAAGATTTGAATGAATGGCTGAAAGAATGCATACATATTATTTAAAACATAATTCTTGCCGTTTTTTTCCTTATAAAATTCAATTCATAGATATAAAAGTCAATTATTTTAATTAAGCACGTGAAAAATTAACCAGTGTATCCCCCATTTTGCGCTTCGCAAGTAAATATCAGATAATATGTAAATAAACACTCTTATTCAGACTTTTATCTTTGTTGATAGATTTATAAAACGGAATGAATAAATGAAGGGTTTTTGTGTCACTACAGATATTTTAAGTATGAGAATGATTAAGATCAAAATGAAATTTTTGAAGAAAATTCATAATTGAGCACTTATTAATTCACCTTCATTACATAAATAAAGATATTATGAATAATTCATTTTCAATATTTTCAAATGTTTTTAATCTGAGAATTTCTTTTCAAATTAAATCGTCCAATATTGTTTTACAACGTACATATAGCTAGAGCATTTTTTATAGATTGTCTTTATTACTTTTCTCATTCAGAACTAAAATAGTTGAGATCGTGTAATTGTCTTCGTCTCATTGTAATATTTGGCCTATGCATATAATGAAATATATAATAAAAATATAATAAATATATAATAAAAAACTTGTTATAAATTGTTCTTGCTTTTCTCATTCACGGCTAAAGCAAAAGAAACAATATAACTGTCCGCATCACATTCGAACATTTCTTTATGATATGATTTAAAAAAATGCTTATTATATGTTGTGTTTTCTGCATTCCATGGCCAAAACAATGAAAATTTTTATTACTTTTGAATATTTTATATGAACCGTTCGTTGTTGTTTATCTAAATCATAGATCTTGTATATTACAATTAACCCCTTAACTGGTTTATTTTCCTTACTATCTAAATAAGATGACACCTTCTATTTTGGGAATATTTTCTTATTTCGATTCAAATGGAAATTGATTGAATACTTGGTTTATCTATGTATTCGAAGTCATTTTACTATTGAATTATAATTGTTATGAATGATTTTTTGTTTACTACTATCAAAATTCGATAAATCGATGCACGTACGGCGTTAAACGGTTAAAGAGTTAAACGATTTTTAAATGGATTTGTAACGTAAAAAATAGATTTGAAGGCTGCGAAAAATATAAATTATAGTTTATATAATACTCATAATGATTTATTATAATAAAAACGAAATGAAACCTTCAAAGAAGGCAAACAAATGTTTGCCTATATTCCTATAGATATTATTCCTTCACGAACTGACTTTCATCTAATGCTTATAAAATCTGGAGAAGAAATGATTGCGTTATGGATTATGTTTTTCTTCTAAAAATACAAATTATTTATTTTGTATATGTTGCCAAACATATAAAATATTTTCATATTTTGAGAGAAACTTTACATTTGAACTTCCTTTTCACATTGAGTTAGTGGAAAAATAACCGAAGTTGAGGAAAATTATATATGATGGCGAATCAGCTAAGTAGTCTGCTTTTAAAACAGGAAATGTAAAGGTTATTGAATTGATTGAGCAGATTGATGATTTGCTTGTAATAATACAATATTTTTGTACTTATTAAAAATAATAAGATATTTTCTCATAAGTTGAGGAGATAAATTGATACATGAACTCACTGCAAGAATTTATTATTACTATTTAACATATGGAAATATGTAAAATTATCTATCTAAATAAATGAGTAATATATGATTATATTTTTAATGAAGGAATTTTATGTGGAATTGATATTAATAACACTGAAGGGAAGGTAATTACTAATAAAAACTGATATGCAAGGAATGGCAATCTATTTTATGAATAATATATTTTTTAGATCTAGAGCATTTCTTAGTGAAATTTATAATATACTTGATATATCATTTTTGTATTAAGCATCTCTTCAGGAGATAAAGGAATTTATTATCAATAGAGTAAATATAAACGAATGCATTAGGTTTGGGAAATATATCATTTTTTATCCCATAGCTAATTTACTTATATCTAAAGATTTAACAATAAGCATTTTTTTATTCTTTATATATTTGAGTAGCTACTAGCCACAAATCTCTGTTATTATTAACGTATGACATAATAAATTATTTAACGTAGAAATTTGCTTAACTAACATCCAGTAAATATAAAAGAAATCGTAATTTTCGTGAACTTTATCATTTTTATGCCACCTGTCTCTTACGTTGATTTATTTTCTGATATCTACTAAATACAAAATAATTTGTAATTTTTTATGATTACATCAGTTTTATCTCACAACTTAAATGATGAGTTATCTAGTGCCAAGCAAATATAAAACATCCTGAGATATTTTAGAATGGAATTATTTTATGCTTAAATTTATTTATTACATGCTATTCATATTCATTTCAAAAGATTTTGTAATTTTTGGAAATCGTATCAGTTTAACGCTACAAGGAAATTACGTTTTCTGTTTCATATTTGAATTATTATTTCCATATTCATTTCATAAGAAAAAAAATTACAATTTCCGTGAGAAATAATAAGCTTTGTTAAGTTATTTTCTTGTTCAGGAAATAAAAGGGTTAATTTAAACAAAATGTATCAATTATAAACTCTGATTTACGTTTTGATTACACACTGCAAAATATTGAATTCCTTATGATATATTATTTCCTAATAATATTTCTTAATGTTAGAAATATAGGGGGAAATAAGAAGTTCTCATGAGTTTTTTTCTTGTTCATGTAATAAAAGAGTTAATTTAAACAAAATGATTTATTTTTGATTACACACTGCGAAACACTTAATTCTTTATAATATATTGTTTCCCAATAAAAATTAAAATATACTTTTATTTTTATTCACATGTGGAATAAATCAATTTCGCCAAGTTAAGCCTTTTTCGTTATCTATTCTATAAACGCAAAATAATGCTTTATTTTGGAAAAATGAATTACCTTTATGCAACAACTGATTTACTTATGGTGAAATTTATACGTGAAATATTTCATTCTTTATACTTTTGTGAAGCTACGTGAGTCATATTCTTTTTAACATCTCCAGAATAGCTCCTTGCTAGCAGTTTTCCAAATCTCACCATTTGAGATTCAGCACAAGATCTTTGTTCCTCGGCCACACTGCTATCGCAAAGATTTCTCCGGGTGCATTTATTACAGTCGACATCAATCATCGGGGTCATGAATACGTATAAACTTTTCCCCAGCCTTGATTCTGCTTTGTATTGTTGTTATTCAGGAAAACTTAGGATCTTGGTCGCGTGGATTTTATGCTTATTAAGCAAGTTTGAAGCGATTTTTTAGAGCGTTGAAGCATTGGCGATTTCAAAAAAACGAATCGTGTCATTTTCAGGGAACATTTTCTCCGCCATTTTTTTCCTTTAAAAAGACTTTGGTTTTTTAAAAAAATAAAAAAATAGAAAAAGAGTTTTTCTAGGAAAATCTTTCAGAAAAAAATCGTAACTCTTCTTCTTATGCTATATACGTCGATGGAGAAAGAAAATAATGAGATTGGTTGACGCGTAAATCTTTAATCAATCACTTTATTTTAATGTGAGAATAGTTTAAAATCGAAATTTTTTTATGAAAAAATGGAATAGTATTCAGCTTGTTTAGTATTTAATGGAAAAAATTTAAATATAAATTTAAGACACATTTTTAATATTTTATAAATCTTTCAGTAGTTTGTAATAGTTAAACGAGTAGTTAGCATTAAAAAGATGTATGAGTAGTTAACACTAAAAAGATTAAAACTATTAAGACTTTCACGATTTTGTTATTTTTGATTTCAGTTAATAACTACAGATATCCTAAAACATATGTAATTCCTAATATTTTGATCTTCCCTGCTAGTTTTTTAATAAATCAATTAAAAGTGCTGTTCTCAACGCATGATTGACTAAGAGTTTACTCATTATTTCTTTTTAATTTCCTAATCATTTTCTAGATTGCTCGGATTTTTTTCTGCCTAGAATTAGGTTTCAAATTATCTAAAGAGGAGGAAGATTCTTTCAGGTGTGCCTTTTTCCAAACCATAGTTTTTAGAAGATATTTTGGACATTGTCTTGTTAGTATAATTCATAACTGGACCCATAACTGGAAAGCATCTAATTCGAGAAATGTTTCCGATATATATCTGATGTATATATAAGCTAGGTTTACCTATTTAATTAGCAAGGACAAGCTATTAGAGATACAAATTGTCGAGTAGGCAATTTTCAGGGGCCCCCGATTTGGTTCCAATTTCCTAACGACACCAAGGGGATAATGTTGAGCAAGAATTCCACCGAACAAATTTCTTTTTCCTGGCATTCATGCATCGCGATATGCCTAATCTAAATATTATCAATGCACTTCACGATGTTAATTGTTTCAGCAATATTTTATAGCTAATGTCCTGTCAAATACAATACAAGAAGACACATGCCAGCTTTCTGGCACAGAGGTAGCGCGTCTTCCTCGTGTTCTGGGAGTTGCGGGTTCGAGGCTGGTTAGAGCAGGGTTGTTCTTCTGTGTGCTATCTGTGAGATGTTTGAATTTGACCTCCCTCCCTATAAAAAGGGACTGTTCAACCGAATGTGTGTAATGGAGCTAAATCGGTCCTCTACCTATTTCTAGGTGCTCTGGTCCTTGTGACCAATAGAGGCTGTAATCTTATCTCATCCAGTTATGGACCTGGTCTAGCACTGCTGGCCAATGGGGGCATGCAACACCACCACAAGGGAACACTGTATCTTGGTGGCAAGATGTCGAATTAGGGGCTGGATTGGTTTACATGGGAAATTAACGGAAGAAGCGTTGTGCAAATGTGTCCGGCACATACACAATCCATTGAGGACAAATGCCTTTTTGCTGGTACATTGCATAAGTTTGGGGAAAGTTTAGTTTAATTCAGTTATATTATCATCCCATTTTAAAGCAACACTTGAGCTATTATGCGACGGACATTGTAATTTTGAACTAAGATAGGATGATGAGGACGACACCAGACAGGCATCAATCTCACCAATCTTCCACACCACACCGGCAAGAGGACGTTTGGCTCCAACGGATTTAACGTTCCTAAGACCCACTTACACGATAGTTCTTCGATGGAATTGGGCTTCAAACCTTAAACTCTCCGGTTCCGAAACCGAAACCTTACTACCATGTTAAAGAATTTCAAAAGGGGATTTTAACTAAATTTGTAACTAAACACTAAATTTTCATTGAAAGTTTTATTTATATTTCCTTTCTCCATCATATTCAAGGTTCCGAATCTTTAATTATAATCGAAATGCATGAGTTTAGGAACAATTGCTTTCAGTCGCAGGAACTGGACAAAAACCATGAATGAAGTTCATCGCTAAATTTATAAAAAAAACTGACAAAAACTATACCTTTCTAGAAGCAATTATTTTTTCCTGAACTCAGCAGACTCGAAAAAATCAAAAATATTGAAAAAAAATTCAATTAAAACAGTCAGAATAATAATATTTCTGTCATTTGAAGATTCAGCCGTAAATGAATTCTAACTAAACAATTCTGCATTTCAGAAAACACCAAATGACAAATATTTCAGATAACATCAAAACAAACGCGTCATGAACGATCTCTTTCGGCATAGTTTTTCGATATCAATTATTCTGGAAATTACAAATCTGGAAATGGAGGAGAAACAAGAGAGTCGAGGATCATCAATAAAAGTATATTCCGGCAGACATTTTGTTTGTTTGAAATGGAAAGAACAACTTAAATGAAAAGTGAACGTAAAAATCCTTTACCCATTACACGAGATACGTAAATTCGTTAAAAAATTCGAAAGTTAGGAAATTCTGACGAGCCATTTGTTTTATCTTTACTATTAGCTTCGAGAAGAAATGTGTTCAAGATGCGTTATATATTATTGCGAAAATAAAAATATGCCGAAGATGCACTTCGCATAATGAAATTGAATTTTCTTAACAATAAAAAACACGCGCATATGTTGCACACTTAATCATTTTGAACGAGTTGACAAGAAAGTAGATAGATTGGTATCGTTTACAGGCATTTCATTACCGTCAACAGTGAATCCGTTAATTATTAAATTGGATTATATTGATAGATCGGCATTCTGCAGACGTTTTTTGTAGAAGTAATTCTTAAATTTTATTCCGATGAATTGCTTCTCTTAAAAACTAGCTAAATTAGTGATAAACTTGATTTTAAATCATCATTTAACTCTTAACTGTTACTTTACATAGTTTATTAATCTTTTACTCTTAGAGGCGGTATAATAAAAATTTATTTAAGGTAATATGTACACATTTACTAAATGAAAGTATTCCCATTTATAATTTTTAATAAATATGCCACCTTTTTTTTCATTTCTGCCTGGATACTTTCAATAACTAGGAAATTCAATACATTTTAACTCAAGCGATCACATGTGTCCGTATATGGATGAAATATGATAACATAATAATAAAATATAAGATTTTTTAATTGTTTTTATTTTAAGCCATGTAAATTGGAATTTACATCTTTTAATGTGTCATAATACTTTACATAAATAGCAGATGTAAGTTTTTTAATGAATTGATTGTATCTGTACCTTTATATATCTTTCATACCATTGAAAATCGATTAATTACTGAATAATTACATTATATTCATAGTTTAAATCAATTATTTAATAATTAATGTTTAAATTCAATAATTATTCCATTATCTTTTTAGAATCCACTAATTATCGACTTGGATTATATTGATACAGAGGTATTTGGCAGAACTTTTTTTGTAGAAATAATTTTTAAATTTTATTGAGAGTAATTGTTTTTTGTAGAAATTAGCTAAAGTAGTTAAAAAATCCTCATAAACTTTTAAATCGCAATTTAAAAGTTTTTATGTGGTCTTTAAATAGCTTATCGCCATTTTGTTCTCGGAGAGAATTGAATCAAAATTAATTAAGGGCAAGTCAATGCAATAACTACACTGTTATCTAGTTACAGTATTTTTATTGAGTATCTTATGGTAATTATGCTAGATTTTTTTTCCTTACTGCTCGAAGAAAGTTATTAGACCCTTTTTCAACAATTTACAAATTTAATACATTTTAATTCAACAAAAGTTATAATCTGTATCTCGATATGGATAGAGTATTACGGTAATACTTAATCTAAAATATAAATATATGTTTTTTATTTTGAACAAAAGTAAATTCGATTTACTCAGCTTTTATGTGTAGTAACAGATTCTACACATGTTACAAACTTAATCATTTTGTATGAGTTTATATGAAAGTAGGTAGGATAGTATCATTCACAAGATTTTTAATAAATATTAAGTAGATATACATCGATCAATTGGCATCAGGCAGATACAGATTTTTATTAAATATTAAATTGATATATATCAAGAAATTGGTATCTGGTAGATATATTTTGTAAAAATAATTATTTTATTACAATTAACTGCTTTTTTTCTGAACACTAACTAAATTATCGATAAATATGATTTTTAATCACCATTTAAAATTTAATTCTTTCTTTAAATATCTTGAAGGAGAAATTATTAAAATTTATTGAGGACCAATGTATGTAATAATTGCACATTTCTTAAAGTATTCTAATAAAATTGCTTAAATTCTTAATCAATTATTTAACATTCATATGAAGTTATTTAACATTACTTTTAGTAATCGATTTTTTGTTACTGTCTAGATTAAGTTATTAGAACCATTTTCAATATTTAGCAAATGTATTAGTATTTAGCAGTGTCGATTTAAGAATTGAATATAATAATGAAACTTGAATTTTTAAAACGCCGAGCAAAAGCAAATTGTTTATGTATTATTTTTACAAGTGATAATACATTCTGCAGATATTGCTTTATTTCATGCTTAATCCTAATGAACTAATTAATATTAGGGCATATAGACTTCTATCGTTTACAGGATTCTCATTATCGTTGACAGTGCATTCATCATTAAAGTGTATGTCTAT
The DNA here is from genome assembly GCA_026289955.1 of Argiope argentata. Lineage (NCBI taxonomy): Eukaryota > Metazoa > Arthropoda > Arachnida > Araneae > Araneidae > Argiope > Argiope argentata. Next base: position 3,859,244 of record JAOUZG010039019.1, on the reverse strand, counting down.
CGTAAAATTCTCGCATTGCTGGAACATTTCAAAATTTGTCTTATTGCTCCGTATGAATTGGAATATATTTAATATCCAAAAAGGATTTATTTTTGTTTTTACGATTATTTGGAGTAAAGCTACAATTCAAATAATAAACATGAAATCGGCATTTAAGGAATCGCAAAATTGCAAACAAATTATGCGAAGAAACATTTTTTTATTTTCAAATAACATAATATTAAAAATATAGAACTATTTTTATATGCTATTTTTAGAAATTGATGTTTGAGAGAGTAGAACAGAGGAAGAGAGTTAATTGGTTATGTTCCAATTATTTTCATTGATAATTTACAATCTTTAAAATTCGAAACAATGGCGAAAAACTGCGAATATAACAAACAACTGCGATGGATATTACAAATAACCCTTTGTCAAGAAACCCCAAAGAACCCACAAAAACATGGAATTTCTTGGGGGAAATTAAAAGTTTTATGAAATAATTGGCAAAATGAGAACCTCAAAACAATGCCCATTAAACAATGCCCATTATGGAACTAAAGAAGAGTAATTGTTGATAAATGCCAAGTCAGCGATAAACATAAAATTACAAACTTGTTTTGCGAAATTCATTCCCAATTAGGTACTGGAAATCTAGAAAACATGTTATCTACACCAAAATAATCATTCTATTTTGCTGTTGCAATCAAATTTCTATATACCAGGGTAAAATACTGGTGTAATTAATGTAAAATAGTCTAGAACAATTTTCACAAAGCACTTACGCTTCATTTAACCTTAAAAATTTGCCCGGTCTGACAGAACAATTATAAAAGTTGTAACAACCGCTAATAAATTAAGTAAAAAAACTTTTGCTTATTAAAAGCAAAATTTAGGAGTATATCCTGCAGTATTATTGCTTAAATATTCCTTTTTGGAACGTCTACCCATTCTTAAGTACAAAGATATATTCAATTGATTAACTGACACTGCAAAACAATAAGCGGATAAACAAAGGGCAAACTCAAATGCTACGTCTGTCATTGCTTATTGCAATATTATTGAAAAATAAAGTAATAATAAAAAATAAATGTAATAAAATGTGTTTAAAACAAAATAAAAAGAGTTTGACCAACAAATATGATGAGTTTTAACATTCTAAATTGATTACCAGGATTGTTTGTACTGTATTAAAATCTTCAAATGGTTTTACTGGAATTATTTCTCATTGTAATAATATCCTTTCAGAAAACAATGATAAGATATTGAAACGAAATTTTTCTAAAAAGTTTTACTTGATCCTAATTATGTTTTGAATTTGAATCTGGCCTTTTGATTTATATTTATTATACAAATCTTTAAATGAAAAAAAAGCATTTAAAAAAGTATTGAGTATTTTTTTAAAAAGCTGGGAATATTTCCCAAACTTTTACAACTACAGGAAATCTATCAGTTCAAAAAATAACTAAATATATCAGTTATTCAAGTTGTAAAGATAATTCAAAATAGAAATTCCAAAGAAATATATTTATTAGATTTTGCTATATTTTGTTTGACGTAAACGCAAATTTTCATCAATTTGATAAGATTTGCTGAAAGTTTTAAGATTTATAAAAATTTTCAACAAAATTTATCTCAAAGTCTTAATTTTATTACGTAGTGTAATGAAAATATGTTTGATTTAGTAAAGTTTTATAAATTAAAAGAAAATACCGAGAAGGTATTCATATAAATTAAAAATATTATATCTTTGCATTGATTGATTAGTATTTTATACGCTTTTGTTAAGGATACAGTAATTAAATTTTATTACAATTGATTACTTTTCGAGGAAGTTGAATAATTTCGGTATAAACTAATATGATTTTGAAAAGCACTTAACTGCATTAAGTTTTTATTTTTTGTGTCCATGGGAAAGGTTTTAATTCCTATTATCATACTTACATAAAACTGAGAGTTGCAAATATTAAGTATTGACTTAATTAAAGCAATCTAGTGGGAAAAACTTTTTCATGAATTATTTTTCTCCTTACAAACTAATTTTTCAAAAATAAATATACTAAATTAACATTGTTATGAAATATGAAGGTTTTATAACTCTTTATTTTATAAAATTTATTTATAGTGAACAAAATGAAAGTCGATTCGTACAACTTTCATTATATTATAATGGATCCTGCATATGTTATACATTTCGTGAGTTGTTAGACTGTTATTGTTTACAGGATTCTTTTTACTGTAGATATTAGTAATCATTATAAAATAGGATAATAAAAATTATCCGGGTCATGATAGTAAAGAAAGTATTATATGTATTACATCTGAAATACTTCAAAAAATAATTCTTAAATTAATGATAATTATGAATTAAATCAGTAGTTAACTAATGTTTTAAATAACTTAATACAATGCCATAATGTAGAGATATCTGATTAGCATAATTACATCTTAATAAAGGCAAGGATTTGCAATAATTGTACTGCGAATATATTAAAGTATTCTAATATCAGATTCTGTAGTAATTTAGTCAATATCTTTACCTCATTACCTTCTTAATACTCTATATATATTTCGAACAATTTAATATCAAATATGATGGACAAGTTTGTGGGCAACTTAAAATAGATGTAATAGAGCAAATGTATTTGAGAGAAAAAATTAGAAAAGTTATGGGAAGATTCGGAATCGCTTGCATTTCGTGTCTAGACTATCTTTTATTAACTCAAAAATAATACACAAAATGAAGGTTTATGGTTGGAGTTAAAATGGTATGACCTAGATCTAGAATTGTTCAACAAACATATTATATAAGATAGAGTTTATTATATATAACTTTTTAGATCATCTATTTTTTTTTATTAAATACTATATATTACTATATTTCAAAAAAGTGGAAGTATGATACATTAATATGAACAAATTAAAATTCTTTCAGTATTATTGCTAAATGCATGAATAAATTATAAATTGAATATTTACTTATTATAATAATTAATAGGATTTATTTTATAGCAATAGTGAAATTGTTTGATATGTAAGACAATAATGCTTTTTCATATATAATTATATTTTTGTCTAAATATAAATAATATTTGTCTATTTCTTGCCTAAAATGGTCACTATCCTAAGGAAACATACTAGCAAATGCATGACTAATAAAAAGATCATATCTAAGTTCCGGATATAGAGATTCAATAAGAAATTATTATTTAAATTCAAACTTTATATGCAACATTTTCATGTTTGTCATTCAGAATGAAATATTTTTAAGTTTCAACTTAGGTTCAAAGAGCAGATTAAACTAATTTTTCCAGACAAATTAAACTGTTCTCTCAACTTAGATCTCGTTTGGCTGAAATAATATTGATAAAACTTAAGAACGTTTTAAGTATTTATTACATCAGTATACCATCATTCCAATTTATTTAGTTAATGTTAAATCATTGCATGTGGTTTTCCAAGCAGGAGCATAAATAAACATGATAAATATATCTTAAAGCTACTACATGATTAAGCTAAAAGTCTTGGTGTAGTTATCACTAACTTATGAAGGTGCTATAATTTTAATCATAATGAATTTATTTTCATTATAAGATTAATATTTGCTGACTGAAGTATTTTTCTATAGTATCTTGCCTTGTTCTTATCATACAGATAGCCTGGTAACTATAATCACGCCGAGAAAAAGGGTATATGTTTGAATTACAACTATTAATGAAACTTCACTACATGGAAAAATTCACTAAAAATACATTTATTTTAGTTTAAACTTTATTTCCAGATTTATCAGGTCTGACCTCCAGAGCGGGAAGGCTATAAAGTTTCAACTAATGTCCAAGAAGGAGATTGCGGCTTGAAACGATGTGTGTTCCAGCAATTCAATTCATGGTTCCTCGAACAATCCTCCTCCCCCTCTCCATCTCCATCAAAATCCTGCTCCGAAAAGATATCAGCCATAAACAAAGATGCAATTCCTGCTCAGAAGGATTGAATCAAACTGAGGGCCGAGGTCTCAGGACACTCATCATGATTTCCGTGAGACACGACTCTTTGTCTCGTGTACCGTAATCACGTTTTATATCCTTTGAGCACGAATAGCCTGGTGTCTGAGCCATCCCGGGAGCTTCACTTTCTTGATGTCAGCGAAACCGCAAAAGAAACACGATTTCCGAATTTGTAACATGTATCTTACTACTGGGCTGCGTCTTTATTATATTTTCCTTTAGTTATTTTTGTGTGCTATACTTTTTAAGGGCTTGGACCATTGCGTACGGCTTTCTCCCTATTGTTTCATATCTCGGATATTTCTAAGTTTTATGGTTATGTCTGGCTATTTCTTTAAACTGAGGAAATGAAATTCCTCTAACCTTAACCGATTTGTTACACGAGGATGGGGTGTATTCCCTGTTGTATAAAGGGCTCAAAGTCTCTGTATAGCCTCTAAAATAAAATATTGGATAATAAGATACTGTAAACCAAATGTTTTTGTTATGCTTGTCGGAGTTGAATCACACAGTGCATTATGCTGTCTCTGTATGTATGTAAATGTGTTTACTGAAAACCGAAATGGATAAGATGGATAAATTGTAGTTTACTATCCGTTTCCAAAACTGTATAATCGGGACTAATTTTAGATTGAACTTTCGAGAGAGGGAACTAATGTTTTTTTGTATCTTCTAGCTAACCGGAATGTCATCAATTAAAATAACACAATGAGTTATATTAATAAAATTTGATCATTTCTATATTTCTAAGTCAAACACAATCAGATCCCTGTTGAAGTTTAAGAGGAAGTATAGAGCTGAACATGCTTACTGGTTTGCAATAAAAACATATAGTAAATTAAAAATTAAGTCTATGGTTCAATTCAAGTTGTCATGTGAGAACATTATTATTTCTAATTGATTGTTTGTCTTAATTAATTTAAGTCATTAACCAATTTAAACCGGTTAAAAGCAATTACGAGACTCTCTCTCTCTCTCTAATGATAATTTTTTAAATATTTCATTTACAATTTTTCTGGCTGGAAAACAAAGTTTTGGAGCTCGACCAATTTTAAGATGAAAAAACCCAGTAATTTCGACGAAAAGTTCACGATTACTGGAAGCTATTGTACATGTGGTAAAATATAATTAACGTAATGCAGATTGATATTAAAATTATATTCTAATATTAAAAGTATTTTGAGAAATACAATTGGTAAAAATGTGCTTATAATATCATTAAAGAATAAACATAAGTCGCGTTTTACAAAAATTGTGATAGTTAAAACTGAAAGAAAATTCAAAAAACGTAATTTTTTGAGCTCGAAATTAATTCTTTAAAAGTAAGAAATCGTGAACAAACTGGAAGATGACGTCATTTCGCAGAAACGACGAATAAAAAACTATTGATAGTAAATTAAATTAAATATCTCAAAAATAGTGGCAAAATAAACCTCAAATTTCATGGGTCAGGTGACTCGCTATCTACCAATAAAAAACGAATATTTCTTGCTCTGTTATATTGGAGACACCAAAACCTCCTAACCAAAACAACATCCTATTCTCATATGATATAATTTATTTTGTTTAAGCGGTTTTTCAATAGAGTCAATATACGAAATGCCAAATCTTCATGAGAAATCTCACCAGCGTGAATGAACTAACCGGCTCTGGTTAAGTCGCATTCTTTTAATTTTCTCATATATGGAGTAAACAAAGTATTTTCACTATTAAAAAGTTTGATACCTAAATTTTGATGAATTTTCACGTTTTAAACATTCCCGAGTATTAAAAAATATACTTTTTTCTAATTTTATGTTTGTCTGTTGCTATATCTGTAACAGAAGAACGACTAATATGTACTAAATACTAATTCTACTACTATTTCTACTAATTTTGTAGATTTTTATCGAATTTCTATAAAATTCCACCGAAAAATTTCTTATTTAAGGCTTTATATCAATTTTGTTATGAAATTCGGTATTTAAGGCCTAATATCAAATTTGTAGATTTTTATCGAATTTCTATCAAAATCTGCCGAAGGAAAATCTGTTTTTTCGTATACATAAGATCACGATAACTAAAAAAGTTCAGAGCTAGATAGATGAGATTTGGTACGTTATTTTATAATCATAAATGTAGACGTCTATTACATTTTGGATCAAACCCATATAAAATGGGTCAATCTCTTCTCCGGTTTAAATCGGATGTGTGGACAAAATCACAGTAATTTAGATAAATGAAATGCAAAAACTGCAGATCTGTATTAAAATATGAACTCAAATGGTTGAAAAAAAGCATCCAAAATCCATAAGCCCCCCCCCCCCCCATTATACTATGAAATATAAAACAGTATCCATTGAGTCGCAGCCAGTGAAGGTCAGACGTGGGTGAAAAGTCGCTCATGCTGACTGTTTCCTCTCCATCCCCATGATATTTTAGGGAAGGAAAACAAAAGAAATGTTAGCATATAAGAAAGCTGGGGAAGAATATTCTCGTTGGTAAATCCTAGAAGATGTGAAATTGATCCCAGAAAAGGAGTTTTATGATTATTTAACGTCTATGATGTTGGTATAAAATGACCATCAATTTAAAGAAAAAGACGGTAACAATGCTTTACGTATCTTTATTTTTCCTACCATCGATACCTATCTAATTTCCTCTATTGTTATGATTGTCATTGTTGATGCTTCGACTATTCCTGTTCGATATCTTTCACACGTACTTCAATGAATATGAACTGTTCGTTCATTACTTAATACCAGAAAGATGCAAAGTTTATTTAACAAATGCTCATCTCAAATTTCCAGAAATATTGCAAATTTTGTTTCATACATTGTATTGGTATCGAAATTTTCATACATTATATTTTTCATAAAATGTATTGGCATCGAAATCGGCACGGAGTGGTATGTACAATTTTTTGAAAACAGGTACTAAATTCAGCCTAGTCGTCTAGTCGATTTTTGTTTAAATAAACTATTAAAATTTATATAGTAATCTTTAAAAAAGGATTATATATCATTTTGTGCTGCAATGATAATTTTATGGAGTAAAATAAATAAATAAATAGAGAGAGAGAGATGCTGTTAAATACGAAATCTAAATATATCGTAAGCATTTGGGCTTACCCTCTTTTTATTTCTCCGATTCGATGAATTTCTGTTTCAAAATAAATAAATCTATATACCAGTTTGCATGTACTAAATAAAAATAATTAAATAGAACTAAAATGCATAGAATTATTAAAACCTTTATAAAAAATAATTATCTTCATTATTTTCTCCATCTAATTTTTACTGTCTGGGTATTAACTTATTCATTCAAATTAAGCAATATATAAATGAAATTGGATATGAATTGAAATCATCGGGTAATAAAAATTTTATTCACACAAGATTATACAATTGTATAATATTGATAGCTAAAAAGTTATGCATTTAAACTATCTCATCTGAAGACAAAATTAAGCCTTCAAGAAAATCAATCAATGTTTAAATCAATTAGGAATATTTTGACTTAAAAACCAAATTCGATACAAAATGAATTTTCTGAACAGTGAAATTGTCACTCTTACAAAATTCCATAATTCCATAATGATAGTTTAACAAATCCAACACTTAAGCGATATCAACTGAACACAAAATTAAGTCTTCTAGAAAACCGATCAATAGTTCAATGAATTAGTTATATTTTGTCTTAAAAAACCAAAACTTATATAAATTGAAATTTCTGAGCAATAAATTGTTTCTCACACAAAATTATACAACCCTATACTGACAGTTTAAAAGTTATGAAGATCTCATATGAAGATAAAATTAAGCTTTCTAGAAAATCGATCAATGGTTCGATCAATTAGCAACATTTTGTCTTAGAAAACCAAAACTTATATAAATTCACATTTCTAAGCAATAAATTGTTTCTCACACAAAATTATACAACTCTATATTGATAGTTTAAAGAGTTACGTACTTCAGCGATCTGATATGAAGACAAAATTAAGCCTTCTAGAAAACCGATCAATGGTTGGATCAATTAGAAAGATTTCCGCTTAAAACACCCAGCGTGGAGATGAACTGCAATTTCCGGGCAAAGAAATTGCGGGCACAAATATGTAAGAATGCGAGTTGATTGAGCGTCCGTCAAGAAAACATTTTCCTTTGTCAGCGTTCCCCCAGTTGTCCACCAAACTAAGGGACCCTGTCAATTACATAATATCAAACGGAATTCCTCCGTACATCTTTTGTCCCTATTCTTTTTCATTGATCCCTTCTTTCAAGGATCGGTCATTAGAAGAACATATCGCTGAGGCCGCTTACAAACACTTTTAGTTTTTTGTCGGATCGCGGCAAGAGTCAATCCAGTTAGCCGGAGCTTCCTCCTCTTTCTTCGAGTTCTTCTCCTGTTATTATTTATTTTTGTCTTCATTCTTCCCTTACTTTTTTTTTTTTGCTTGTATGGGAGAAGTTTTATACCGCGATAGGAAATTGAGTGTAGTGGGATTGAGGAAGAGTTCTAAATGAACGAAAGGGAACTCTAAAGGATGTTCTTCTTTTGTTTACGAAAAGTATGGATTTTTGTTTTCACCGGAAGGGGATGAAACAGAACGCTAAATTATTGATAGATACGTTTCATGGTCCTACATCCAATACTATTTCGCCACGGGGGAATAGAAATTCTACTCAAAAAGAATTTTGCTGGTGATATATATTTGTTGGCGTGGCGCTGTCAATGAGCGCACAAATTTTTCTGGCCCAGAAATGTTATGGGATGAAGGGTAGGAGATATGCGCCGTAACACGTAATGATTTTTACACGGGTGCGCCTAGAAGTAAAAAAATCGTGTGTTTTGAAACAGATTTATCATTCTTTGTTGCGCGAAGAGCTTTCTTTCCGTCACCATGCAAACTGAACTGAATTTTAAATTCTGCTTTTTATTTATTTATTTTGGTTTTTTATAAATTTATATATATTTCTGGATATTACTATAATACATATGGTGTAGCGATTCGTATATAAATAAAATTGTTTAGTTGTTTTATTCGTTTGACTTTATTTGTAACAAGGCATTCAAAGTACTAATAATTTCTAATAAGCAAAACTATTTTTTAATTCATAAAAATAAAATTACAAATTAATGCATGTATAAACAATCAGGTAAATATTTTTATTGTGTTAGACACAACATTTGAAAACGCGCTAAGCTCTGAAATGCTGAAAAAACTTTGACACAGTACAATAATGGTTTATAGAGAAATAAAATAACGTGATTGGGTTTATTTTTGCATTTCAGTCTCACACTGAGTATAAATAAATAGAGAATAATAATAAATGTAAAATACTAATAGCAGTCAATCCCATTAATTTGCATAGTCATTGATTTTGTTTTTAACTATGTATTAAGAAAATAAGAACAAAGTTTTGCTCTGTAGAAAGCTTTAATATTTTTGAAATGTGTAAAACTATGTGGTTCGATATTGAATAATGTACCAGTTATTAACCCTTTAAGCTTGAAGGACACATATTTGCGTGAAAAGTATGGGCAAATACGCTACTTTAAAAATTGCCCACCCGCAAAGGGTTAAACATATTTCGAAGCTGCAGAAGAGCTATTGAGCATAATAATAAATTTTAAAAATATCACAATAAATTTTAACTGAAATCTTGAAATGTCATCTAGTTATAACACAAGCTTAAAGACGACAAATATCCACCAGGGTGGCTAGATCTAACCACCATACCGATTGGATCAGGTCACTCTCGTAAGTGCATAAAGATGTGGCAGATCTGGCTCCTCTCATCGATGACGGGGCGTACTTCCTTAGGGAAGGATTGTACCGTGGCCGCTGATGGCCCTTAGGGCTCAACCATAGTTCCCACCAATTTTGCTGAAGCGTCACTCCGGTTATTGAGTTTTCCTTATCCGTGTGCCTTCAGGTGGATCGGTGAGTCAGTGATATGACTTCTCATAATATGCGGCGGAAACAAACATTCTACATACAAATTTGACACGATTACAAAGAATTTATTGAAAAACAAGGCAAATTTTTAATTTTATGGCAATGACAAAAATTCACGCTTCATGCCATAATTATTTCATGCTTAAAATATTTCATAAACATGAAATAATTATGGTAATTTTAATTATCTTGCTGTGAATAAAGTTAATAACATAAATAGTTGCTACTTAATACAATTGCAATTAAAATAGAGTGATATTCATAAAAATTATATTTTGATTTATCCATGTAACATTCAGTTTAATAATTATTTAAAAATTGTTTCATGACTTTCAAATGTACATTGCAGTTTAGTTTTTAGTAGTTTATGTAATGCATGGGTAAAACATTATTTTAATTCACAGTATTAATATTTTTTTTTCAAATAAATCGGCATTTATATCAGCGCATATTTCTTAACCACTTAACCGGTTTGCCCGTACGCCGTAAGTACATCGATTTATCGAATTTTGATAGTTGTAAACCAAAAATAAATCATTCATAACAATTATAATTCAATATTAAAATGACTTCGAATGCGTAGATAAGCCAAGTATTCCATAGATTTCCATTTAAATCAAAATAAGAAAATCTTCCCAAAATAAAATGTGTCTTCTTATTAGATAGTAAGGAAAATAAACCATTTAAGGGGTTAATATTATGACGACATTCTCATAACTTTTACTTCATATCAACAAAGAGCAAACAATTAGCAAAAACAAAATAATAATCGAAAGTGATATCTTTATGCTGAAATTACTATTCTAATGAAGTTTTTTAAATATAAAACTTAGTCACCATTAATTCGTTTTTCTAAATTCACAATAAATTATAATAAGGATAAAATTTAATTTAATTTTTTTTAAATTTAGAATTTACAGCCATTTTTACCATACTTTTCACTTTTTAATCAAATAGAATTAAATTCAGAGATATATCCTTAATTTTTTATTATTTAAAGACAATACTTTTAGTAAAAGTAAATAACATTTTTTTCCAAACTGGTTTTTGAACAATTATTTTTTATTTATATTATGGTTAAAATATGTTAATTTTGTGGAGATAAATTCCTACTTTTCCAAATAACAATTTAACCATTTAACTATTTCCATCCTCTTCGGAAAATGCGTATCTAAATTGTCCTAAACATATATATATCATATATTGTCACTAAATAAACTCATCATAATGCAAAATGTACTTTTTACATGACGAGTATACTTGTCAAAAATAGTTAACTAGTTAAAATGCTCCATTCGAAAAGATAGGCTTTGTGACAGACGGAAACATACCTTAAAATATTAACGAATAGATAATGGATAAACTTAATTTGCAAAGGGATTTGTCAATCACTTCATCAATTCTTTAAACTTTTACAGCGATAAACTTTCATTCCAAACCAGTAACGAAATATTTAAATTGGACGCTTTGCGTGTTTCGTTAATCGCCACGATTGCCCGAATATTCCTTGCTCGTCCAAATTCAGTAGTTTGTCAGGGAGAGTAGTCCCTAATCATATGACGGCGAAGGTCAGGTAGCGTTTACATTCCAGACCACATGGCCTGTAACCGGTGAGTGGTTTGACAAATATATGCGCATTTACATATGAGGGAAATCAGTTTCCGTCACTGACACATAGATGCGAGGGAATATTGACGGAAATCAGTCATCAATCTTCCACTGTCAGGGCTGTTAGGAATGCACCAGATGAGCTTGGTTGCAATTCTATTGTTAGATTAAAAGTGTAATGGGAGCAAAATTAAAGGCTGCTAATATCCTAATGAGTTGGCGTTTGTGCAGTTTGGTAATTCCCGTCGTCTATTGATTTGCCAATTATATTGATTCTCATATCTTTTGATTTGTATGCTGAGGATTAGCTTTCAACAGAACGGTTCTTTTTGTTTATCTAAAAAGGAGAGCAAGTTTAAATAAATGACTCATTTATTTATTACATTTTCTGTAAGGGAATAAGGAAAAGTAATAAATAAATTAAATTTTGAACACAGTGTTTCAATCCTTTCCTTTAATCATTTAATTCACCAATTTAATTTATTAAATTAATCATTATTATCCCAATTAGTTTTATCGTCTAACTTACGAAAATATTTACTGTCTAATTACCTTTACTTTCATTATAACTTTGATTTGCATAGTTATTATAAGCTTTATACTAATTCAATATTTTAATTTTTTTACTATTTGATGTTCTATAAATATGTATAAATGAGATCAAGATATGCAAAAAAAATCTTTAAAATTAATTTTTTAGTTTATTCATTTAATTCTTTAACAACATTCTTTGTTTTACAATTTAGTTCCTTCATTTAATTCATTAACTACATTCCTTGTTTTACAATTTAATTTATTCATTTAATTCATTAACAACATTCCTTGTTTTACAATTTAATTTATTCATTTAATTCATTAACAACATTCCTTGTTTTACAATTTAATTTATTCATTTAATTCATTAACAACATTCCTTGTATTACAATTTAATTTATTCATTTAATTCATTAACAACATTCTTTGTTTTGCAGTTTAATTCATTCATTTAATTCACCAATTCGTCGTTTTATATTAAATTCATTTCTTCAGCTAATTAAGAATTCCTTTTTAATTACCTTTGCTTTCATAATATCCTTTGATTTGTATTGTACATTATCCCTTGATTTGTGCAATTAGAATTAGAATGATGTTCATTTTTTAAAAAGAATCTGTCTAAATAATTTATTACTTCTAGGACTGCAATGAAATAAATACTTCAATTAAGATTGACTAAATAAAATATTAATAGTTTAATTAAGGTTGCTTAAGGAATTATTTAAAATGCATTTCAAAGAGGTAAAAATAGCTGATATACATATTTGAATCCCTAATTAGTGTAAGTTCAAATATCAAATACATTTCTAAAAAATCACGTTTAAATAGTTTTATGGGTAAATAATTAGTCTTCTTTGGAAAATCATGGCATTTCAATTTCTACAAAAATAATTTTAAAAGATAATTTTAAGAAGATAAAAGTTGATTCAGTAACATAAAGGCCTTGTATAATGATAAATTTAGTTTGAAAATGGATCATTAGCCAAGACAACAATTAAGCAAACAAATAATTTGAAGCCGGCTTGCTGGCACAGGGGTAGCGCGTCTGCCTCGTGTTCAGGAGGTCCCGGGTTCGAGTCCTGGTTCGGGCATGGTTGTTATTCTGTGTACTATCTGTGAGATGTGTGAATGTGCCCCCCTGTAAAAAGGGGTTGTGCAAGCGAATGAGATGAGTGTGTAGCAAAAGTCGTACTCTTGGCCCTAGTTGGCGCTACTTGAAACAAGAGACGCTTTACTCGGCTTAAATCTGCTGCTGGGTCCAGCAGCGAGCTTGTTCATAGGCAAGTGCCATTAGAACCAACCAACCAACCAATAATTTGAAAACAAAAAAGCATTCAACTTAAAAATAGGATTCAAAACATATTGATTAAATTCATCAAGGAACGCATTAAAAACTAGCACTAAATTGTTTTCCAATAACATTTTGTTCCTGGAATTATTTCTTGATTATAACAAATAAATTTCACATTGATAATGAACTTGCACTTAGAAATTAACATTTTCTCCTAATCGAACGAAGAATTATAATGATTTTCCATCTTGTTCCTAATGTAGTAATTCTTTAGTCTGCTAAAAATAATTTCATGTAAATATACAATAATCAAAACATTCGTATAACAATTATTAACTAATATGCAAATAAATCAGCTGTTTCTAATTTATATTAATACTATTGCCCAAATTATGAGTGATAATTTAATGTAAGCAGATAATTTAAATGTGCGGAACTTAGTTCAGAATAAAGATACGTTGATTTCTGTGATTCTGCATGCTTATAGATGTTAACAACAAATTTTACATTTGGGAGTTTATTCTGTTGCAAAGAATCTTGTTAAATATATATATTTAGTTCTTAACTAGAAAAGTTAAATGAGATTTTATCTGCCTTATAAACAGTATGTGTGGTTTTCTGTAAGTTCCAAAATAACAGTTATTTATAGTACCCTAAGTAGCTGTTACTTTCCTCTTTAAAACAAAACGTTTTAATAATGACGGTTATTTTTAGTTCTAAAAGTAGGAGCTTAACTATAACAAGAAAGTTAGAAATTGTATGCTGAAAACGGAAAAGTAGATGTGTATAATCCTTAGTAATAATGTAAAAAATATTCCTAATTTTTTTCTTTTGAAAGAAGAAATTTTAAGACTTTAATCCCGAATGATACTGATAAGAACTGAATCTCAAAGACAAAATAATGGTTTTTTCCCCAATTTTTTCTCTTTTATGTTTAAAATTCAGTTCATAAACTCATTTTTTTGGGGAGACATGATAAACCAAATGAAGTTTAAATTTTTATGCCGAATGTTTATATTTTAAAACATTTTAACGGTATGAAATTTAAAATAATAACATGTATTTGTGATAATTAAAGTTACCTAATGTTTTATTCACAAAATTGTGCAACTCCTTGCCACGTCTTACCTATATTTTACTAATTTTACGATTGTTTTTTATTTGAATACATCAAATAATTCGAACATATAATTACTATCATAAAGTTGTAATTACTTACTACTTTTTTCATATTAAATATTCAATAAAATAGTCTTCATTTCTATGTATTATTTTTGAGACTTAATGGTTTTTTTCCACAATAAATAATGAAATTTGCTTGTATTGACGGATCATTTTGAAGTAACATTATGGAACAATCCTATTTCTATATAACGACATAATTTGATATGGTAACGTACTCCCCAGACTTCTGTGATATTAAATCGAGTATATTTTATTCACCATGGCAAATTTTACTTGTAACAGACAAACAATCATTTTCTGATTGACTGAACATAACTAGTCCTCAAAAAATCAGGTTTCGAATCTGATCCCCTCCCCGATATAAAATCTTACTCACAAGTCCACAACCGTACCTAATGAGACAACTGAAAAATGTTATTTTTTCTCATAATGCGAAATTTATGTACATAATTTCTCATTTGTTTTTTAATAGGATTTATCCATGGAATTTTAAGAAGATAGAAAAATAATGTCACAATTAGCAGAAAACAGGGCAAGAAATTTCTCCTCTCGACTTTCCCGTGCATTTACGTGATAAAGTGTATTTTTGAGTCTTAGTATAGTGAAAAAAAGAGCAATATTAATTTTGGACATTTTTACCTTGATCGGATAGACCCAAATCTGATTAAATGTTCATACACCAAATGCCATTTATCCAATGAGCTTTGTGTTACCATGCTCTTATGCATAAGAACAGGCCAATGAGCAGTGAACTTGATGAAGAATCGTTGTAAAGTTTAATTCAAATCTAAAATTTCAATGACTAAATCGTATTCAAAAGTTCATCTATCTAGCGTGTTGTGTTATTTTGTTAATATTATTTAAAAATACAAAAGCGGATTCTTTTTAATTCCGGATTTCATCCGAAATTTGATACATGTTAGAATCCTTTTTTAACTCTTCACACTCCGAAAAATAATTAGGTGCAAAATTATTCACCTAATACAAAGATTTGCTTATTGCTATGAAAAATACATATACATAATTCTTTGAAGTCAAATTTCTCTGAAAAATTAATCTCTTTCTCTTGACCATTATGTAGGAATATTATTTGAAAAATAAATAAATAAATATTGCACTGTCTTGAATAGTGCCTCAGAGGCACCATCGACGTGCGAAGGGTTAAATGTTGATCAAGCATCAAACTTCCTCTGCATACCAGGTACAAGTTTTCAAGTTATGGTATTCACAGACAGATAGTTCATAAACAGACAGATATAATTACAAAAATAAAGTTTCTTGATTCAAAATGTGAAAATCGATAAAATCTCCATACCTATATTTTGATGATTGCAGTGCGCTGCATGTTTTTATTCGATATAGTACAAAAATAAACTTTGCAAATAAATATTTTATAAAGAAGAATTAAATGATCAAGCTGAATATCAGAATAAATATATTATTATGAAATAAAAATATAAAAACTATAATTTCTGCATTAGATTTCAGTTCTTGCCCCATGTATAATACTTTATATTATACATGAGATATAAATATTTTTTTCTAAAATTACGCTAGTAGGAAAAAAAAGTAAGATTATTAACACAAATAATGGAAGTGGAGAATATAGAGCAATTAGTTCATAATGTTGTAATAAATTATTAAAATAAAAAATAAGTATTGTGTTACATGTTGCATTGCAGCAAAGGGACACTATAAATGCTATAATTTCTAACCCAAATTCATGCACTATTTCATTATCAAAAGAATTATATTTTCAAATCCATTGTTGAAATTGAATTGACTTCGAAAAGAATTTTCAACAAAATATCACCTCGACTAAAATAGCTTAAGCAAAAAGGAAAAAATATTTATTTTCACTTTTAATGTTTTAAAAAAAAACCAATTTTTAATTTTGTTAAAAGCAAAATATTTTTCTTTTGTTTAACAACCTGACAGAACAAAAGGAGAAAGATAATTTCTAACCGTGTTCGAAAATTGTATAATATATATTATAGACAAAATCTGAAAATTTGATGAAAAACAAAGAAATTTTATTACATCAAAATCTGCATTCTTTTATTTATAGCAAATAGATTGTTTCGTTTTCATACAAATGCTGAAATAATGTAGTATGTCCTCTCTAATTGTAACACAAAAGTTGATTTCTAAACCGTTATAAAGATTTACATTCTTTCAGTAGGAAATATTATTTAAATGACTAAAATAATTTAATATTTATTATATTCTATTAATCAAATTTATCAAAATGTGTTTTATACACTAACATTAAAAAAACACTTCACATACAAAACGGAGCAGGTTCCGAAGCTTTGAATTTCACTTTTACAGACAATTTTAGACCATCTGAATGGCTGAATCGATGAATATCTGCCTATTATCTATCTTCATCAAAACTGCCATTGATGGATCTAAAATTGTCTGCATTGGTGAAATTCAAAGCTTCGGAACTCAGCCAGTTTTAGATGCAGAACTTTAGTCTTTAAAGTCTTAAATTATTTAATGCGTTTTAAGGAATATTTTTCATAGAACTGGAAAACTGTATAAAAATCCTAGCCCCTATTTTTTTCCAGTAATACAATTATTGACGTAATTAACAGCAATTATAAAATTCTTCATCATTCGGAGCAGGCAAATGGAAGTATACTTAATGAACAGTAAAGTCCCCCTACTGCATATGGACTTGACTACGACTATAGACCTACAAATATTGTCCCTAACTTGGTGTTTAGATATATTAAAATCAGCATGTCTGCATGGGGAGATCGATTGCGTCGTTCTTGTGTGTATACAAATTAACCCTCCTTTTTAACCACATTCCTATTTTTTTTTAATATGGATTGTCCACATGAAAAAAAATATTTTTTATTACATAGGCATAATTTAATATATAAAAATACAGCCTACATAATTTAACCAATTCTAAATTCCACATTAACCACCTGTAGTGACACATTAAGTTTCTACTGATAAATAACTCAGTAGGATGGGTAAGTTTGGTTTGATTTAGTTACATTAGCATCCCGTCATAAAGCAACACAAGGGTTATTTTGGGACGGACCTCATAATTTTGAACCCCGGTCAAATGACGAGAACGACACCTTAGAAATAGTTTTATATGGCACTTCTCATAGAAAAGCAAGTTGATGAAGCCAATGATTTTAAACCAAGAGAGAGTCTGTTGTTTTCAGTGGCGTCATTCATGTAATTGTTTTACTCATCCGCAGGAAGATGACAAACTAATTCGTTTGCACAGCTCCGTTTTACTGGGGGACTTGTTTCACACACCTCTCAGAGAGAACGCATGGGAAGACCAACCATGATCGAACCATGACTCAAACCCTGGAAGCTCATTTCATGGAGAAGACGTGCTACCCCTAAGCCAGGACACCGGCACAACTTTTCTTGTTCTCGTTAACTATAGGTGATGAAAATTTTCGAAAGGATGCATCAAAACTTCCGTGTCACAAATAAATGACAAAAAGTTTACATGACAAATACTTTTTCACATACCAACAGGTTTATATATAACAAGAAGTTTATTCAGACACCATAAGACTTATAAATAACAAAAATTCTGTTCAGATACCATGAGAGTTCATGCATAATCCAGATTTTTTGATTTTATTTACTTCTTATTCTCAAATTTGTTTGTATATATTTAAAATTTGTTTTCTAACCCACTGGGTGTGGAGACCTGGATAAAAGTCCTCAGGAAGTCTTGCTTTGATAGCTAGTTGTACTAAAACTATATACATAGACAATTAGCGATATGCATAGAAATTACGTAAACATATAAAAATGATATTAAACCTTTTGTATATTTACTATATTCGGTTACAAGAAATTGTTAAGCAAGTCGAAACAGCTTTAAAATTTAAAATTTGCAAACTACTGAAAATGAAAAAACCTTACGATTTTACAAAAAAAAATGTTTTTAGGTCTGGTAGTTAAAATACCTTTGTAAGAATATTTATATACTAGAATAGTTTTTCTACATTTTAAATCAGACGAATTTTGTGTAGATGATGATGGTATAAGTCATTACAAAGCATAAAACTATGAGGAAAGTAACGTCAGCGAATATTCTTAGTGTTGGCCTCAATTCAAAAACATGGCATCTCAGACGAGATATTTCATATTTTAATAACACTGAGGACTAACTATGA
>JAOUZG010039019.1:3802049-3840526 GCA_026289955.1 Argiope argentata | reverse complement strand
ATATTATTTCTTCTTCTCCTTTCTTTATAAAAAGTACATCCTAAAATCTTTTACAAATGGGAATTTTTCATTCAATAATATTTTTATGCCAAAAAATGTCAGTCAATAATTTCACCCAACAATTTTCAAGGAGACATTTAAATTGAATTATTAAAAATGTCTTTCTAAAAATTTCCATAAGTCCCATAATCTCAGACTTAATGCTAATACTTATCAACAACAATTTCATTAAAAACGTCGAACTGCAAATTACGATTAAATAAGATGCGAATGCTCTTTTCGTAAAGACTTATTAAGGCAGAAAAGTAATTTCATAGAGAGAAAGAATCATCAAGTGTGTTCCATTTTCCCACTTCAATGGAATTATTCACCAGATGAAATTTCTCGTCGAATTGATACTTCTGTTCGTTGAATCTGTGGGATGGTTTTTACGAGGAAAAGACTATCAATTATCATGGGTCAATAGTTTTATGTCGCTTATTCCTTATCTTTGTTAGTGCGCTCAAAGGAATGACACTAATATGAGTTCTAGATTAACGGTTTATTTGAGCTTATCATGGTTTGTTTATTGTTGGAATTTACTCCTTATATCAATATTGTGTTTTCAAGTCTTATATTTTTCTTGATTTACTCAGTTGTTTAATGTTATGTGAAATTTAATATGTTTAAATTTGGAAATGCTACTAAGCTCTTGTCTACATATCGTCGTTCAAAGTGTAAAATGTCGTGAAATCGGTTGAAATTCTACTGTTGGCATTCCATAAGGTCACCAGTGGATAGTAAAACACGAATGTAGCCAAAGTATACAATTCTTTGCAGTTATCATAGTTAAAGAATATTTGCTTAAAATTTTAATATCTTTAAATTTTTACAAATAATTCATATTTTTTTATTCAATTTCGAAGCTTTATGAATTGTACTTTTATTTAAGAAATCTAATATTTAAACTTTTAAGGGTTATTCCACCACTCAATGTGTGTCTCAAAAATTATTATTTTTCATTTATTTTTGTTTAAAATTCGCTTTATTATTGTTACATTTTATTCCTTTCTAATCAATGACAAAATCTTTAAAAATTTAATTTGTTCAAATAAATGGTAAAACTAAATATCTAAAAATTTTTATGCTTTTTATCTTTAATGTTGAAACAGCAAACAATCATATATGAGTTCAATTTCTAGAGCAGAAGCTAAATAGTTATTTCAGTTTGCTACACTATTTTCTGCAGGGATTGAGATAAATTTGACCACACATCTGAATTTATAAACGCCTTCGTACATTAATGTATAAAGTATTGATAGATTATAATGCAAATGTAATTATTCATCATAATTATTTTTAAAATCTAAGATTTTGCTGTTTATCATTATTATCTTAAAAATTTAGGAGCTTGCTATTCATCATTATTATTTAAAAAATCTAGGAGCTTGCTATTCAACATTATTATTTTAAAAATCTAGGAGCTTAATATTCAACATTATTATTTTAAAAATCTAGGTACTTGCTATTCATCATTATTATTTTAAAAATCTAAGACCTTATAGGTTATTTTAAACTATACAAATTGAGTTAATTAAATCTTTAGAAAAATTTTAACTTCAAAATAAACATCTTTCATGTTCTCAAACAAATACAAATAATGTTGTCTCATATTTTATAAAAATGATTTTTTTTTGTATTATTATGAAAAATTATAATGTATAAAATAATTTAAAACATTGTAATAATATAAAGCGATATAATATATAATATAAAATATTATGATAATATAAAATATATAATATAAAATATTTTAATTAGATTGTGAAATAATTAATAACTTTTGACAGATCTAAAGCTTTTCTGTTAATTCTTTAAATCACAAAACCGAATTTTCAATTTTAAAGATGATTGAAAATAATTTTAATGTTAAAAATTTTTTTAAATTAAATGTACTCTTTTCTTAGTTTCGAAAGGACATGAAATCTGCTAAACTTATTCAAAATGTTATGTATGTGAATGATGATACTGAAAAAGTTAATGCAATAATGAATTTAATACTGTATGAATCTTGCTATGTTTTATAGTTACAAATTATTTAATTTCTTTCAGTGGTACTGAAAAGAAAAGGCAGAGCAAAACTCAACAATAACCATTATTAAATTAAAAGTCGTTTCAGCATCAAAACATTAGATAGATTGCTTCAGATTGCATAAAAGTATTATTTTGAAGATTATTAATAAGGACTTTTTTTATTACTAGTGACATGAAAATTTCTTACTCAGAATGCCTGAAATATTTATTAAAATTGAAAAGAGTTTCATGATAAAATTTAGATTTTATGAAAATTGAAAAAATAAAATGGTGTTGAAAATGAAAATACACAAAAAATTGCAGGAAGGAAATTGGGGATTCCAGGAAAAAAATTAGGAATTTCTTTAATACAAATTAGGAATTTTTTTAATTCAGTAAATAAACAAATGATAATGAAATGGTTTAAAGTAACCTTTTTTTTTTGTTTAGGCAATCGATAACCATTTTTTAAGCTGTTTTTTTTTCACTCAGAATTTTTTTTCTAGAAAATGACTTCCAGAAATGATTTCTTCAGGTTAAGTAGCACCCAAAGTAAAAACTAAGAATTTTTTACTGAAAATTCTAAAACTTCCATAGAAAGCCTGAAACTTAAATGTTTCACTCTTAACTTTTTATTTAAATTTAATATGTGTATTCTTTCACCATATCCCAAGAAAAGTTTAGACGAGTTATTCAAACGGAAAATAACATGTATCGTACCAACTACTAAATGGAAAAAACAACAACGAAACTTATACTGCTATATATAATTACGAAAATGCTTGTTATTTTTAAAAGTTAGACCGAATTTTCCTTTCAATACCAGCAAGAAGAGTCATAGTAAATTGTTAAGACAACTAGCAAGTAAACTTCCACCTTGTCAAATATGTTACGTGATTTCATTCACTTTGAAATATTTTTCCTGTGTTTAAGTTTCTTTTTTTTAAAAAATAAAACACAAGAAAAATGTCCAATTTTCTGTAAAAAAGAAATTCTTTTCATCTACTTCATGTCTTGAAGAACTTAATTATAGCTTCTTTTTTTCTTTCTCTCTTTTTCGAATAGTCGTTGAAAAGCACTTGATAAAATGACTCAGAATTATTACTGAAGATGAAGTCGAGGAAAGTCAGGTAGAAGAAGAGGTAACAAAAAAGAAAATCTTAAGAGTCAGAAAGGTAACAATTCAGGAAAAACCTTAATCATCTCAAAACATACCATCATTGAAAATTTTTCTTCCCTGTCATTCAAAATTTGGGTCTTTATCACATAACCCTATCTTAGTCTCTAACATTCCGTCTCAGTTAACAATACCAAATTCACCGTTCAAAAATTTGGTCAAGTGCTTCATGCTTTTTTCTCCCAATATCTCATTAATTTTATCATAAAAATTCTAACACGAAGGAATTACTTTTGAACGCCGATGCTACTAAAAATCAGGATAGATTGACAACTGCAAATAATTTTCATTCCTCTTTATATTTGTACATCTGGGGTGGGGGATATCTTTAAATCAATTCTGTGACAATGAATTAAATCCAATATTTTATGAGAAATTAAATAATAAATTCTCATCTTTGATTAAAATGTGAAGGCATGTGGAGAATGAAATCTTCTGAAATGCTGTTATTGCTGTCGAGGAAATTGGAATACAAATTCAGGAGAGTGGAATTGTTTAGCCTCGTTTGGAGATGAAATTATATATGAGAAAGAAATTATTTATTCAAATAAAATTAAACATATCGAGCGAGTATTTTCTAGAAAAATAATATTTTCATCTTTAAATCTTCTTAAATTTAATTACGAGGTTTGTTTGTTATTGAGTGTTTTTCAAATATTCCAATTGTTAAAGAATTTCTAAATTTTTTAAATTGAACCCTCATAGTACAGAAAACATCCTTTATCCTTTATTTGTTGTTCTAATTTGGCTCTATTATGATCTAAACTCATTTTACGCTTTTGCGTTTTCAATAAACTTTATTAAATGATTCGATAGTTTTATTAAACTCGAAAGTAGAAAAGCAATAATCTATTTTTTTTTTTACTTTTTTGGAATGTTTGAATATTTATTCATTTGAAAGGAAATCACTTTAATAGAGTACAGTTTTGATGAAAAATATTTTTTCTTTGAAATGAAATTGCCGTAAATATTTTTAAGAATTAAATTTGGGGAACAATATTATGAAGTGTTATGAATTTTTTTTTAAAACTTGATAATTGCATTTTTATGAAAAGTGATCTTGGTAAACAATTTTGAAACATTATTTAAAATCTGAGAAAAAATAATAAAATAATAATATATTTGCAATTTGAACCTAAATATCTCATTAAACTCAATCAGATATTTAGAAATTATATAAGATTTTTGACGAATAAAATTAAATAAGGCAAAAACATTCTTTATAAGACTATCTGATCACCTTATTAATAAGGAATAAGAAAATGAAATGGACCAAGTTCATTCCTAGTAACTACATATTTAAATTAACTGCGGTCTGCGGATTGTTTTCAGCTGCTCTGTAGTATCTCATCACTTTTGAATCTGCCAAATGCACTATAGATGCAAAGATTAAATTGATAAGGTACATTTAATTGCATCATTAGGGCATGAATTGGTTTCATTAATACATTGTTTTAAGTTCTAGATCAGTATAAGAGTAGGCGTTCAGAGAATATACATTTATGAAATAATTAATTGTCTTGTCAATCGTTTCGGATAAATCTTTTTGTGGCAATTCCAAAAAGATTTTTTTTTAAAATCATTAACGTATTAGTTGCTGCGTTAATCGTTTGTGATTCATATTTGTTTATCTATTTCAGTTAAAAGGGAGAAATAAAGGTATTCTATTATATAGATAATACGAATCATATTGATGAGGCGTTACTGAGATATTGATGAATACAATTACTTTGACAAATCGTAAAAAGCGTAACTATCCATTACAACAGAATCAAATTAACACTTTAATGCAATTGAAAAATTGATGTTGATAGTATACATACATACAATTTTTAGAAATTAGAAATCGTTTTTGATATATTAAAAAAACCTTTATATCCAATAATTCTTCATATAGCATTATTTAAATCTAAAGTAACAATAATTATGTGCTTATGACAAAAGAACTTGGATATCGTCGTGCAAATTAAAATGTATTATAATGGCATTTAATTCTCTTATTTACTTAGAAGAAAATTTCTTCAAAATATTGAGTCACAAATTATAATAAAAATAAATGCGAATGTGCTTTTTATACAGAAATAAAAATTGTAAAGATGAGTAGGTTTAAGAGGAAGACCAACCATCAAATATAACTCTTCTTTCTGCTTCGTTACTTTTATCACAAGACATCAGTACTACAAGTTTCTATAAATTTTAAAATTTGAAGTTATTTGCTATTTTTTTTGAATTTCTTTATTATAAAAATACATTAAGGCAAGCAAATACATTGAAAAGTCAATTTTCAAGGAAAATATGGAATATATTTTGATTCGATTGTTAGGATCTGAATCGCACTGATTCGATTGTTAGGATCTGAATCATTTCCTTTATTAAAAAGTTTGTATTTTGTTTCTGTGCTCTTTTTTGAGGTTTTATTTTTTTTATATTGGAACTATTTACGTTTTAACTCATTTTTATATTGGAACTATTTACGTTTAATGCAATTTTGTATCTTTAAAGGCTACTTTCCTAAATTCTAAATTTTGATAAAATATTCTTTCTATAATCCCAAACTAAAATATAATATATATTTTTCATTTCATAACTGTTATAGTTCGTTCGTAATACGATTTGGTGTTCCTGAACTATGGAAAAAGTAATATGTTCATTAAAAATAATTCCAGTTGTTTTAACGCGACAAAAAAATGTTACAAATTTTATGTTGAAAAATGAGTTTATTTCGTAGTCCAAAAGATAGATAATTTATTTAGTTCTTAAAATTATCTCCAAAAATTAGACAAATCATTTTATAAATTATTAAACTGAAAAGCTTATGCTTTATTAGATCAATTAGGACAATTGTGAATACTGACAACAGTACGCATCTTTGAAGCTTAAGCAATATTTGAAATATGTGCTTTCTTTAACGCAGCCTTGAAGAATATTTCCTATTTTTAGAAATATATTTTCTTCAAATAAGTGTGTCCAGAAACCAAAATATGCTCTCCCAATTACCCCGTAATTTCGAGAATAATTGAATAATTTTGAACATCATTCTTATTAAGACTGATTAATCAATTTTGAAAAAAAAATATTTAATAAATTCTCTAGAATGTGAATATTTTAAATAATAATATATTTTACAAAAATTCAAAATATAAGTATTTTACTGCATTTTTTTTAAATTCTCTTTTGGATGTAGTGACATACCCTAAGAGAAATGGCATATATTTAGTATTTTCTTTCACAGTTTTTCTTAATTAAAACTACTTTCTTGATTCTAAAGAGTCTAATTGATTTATAACAAATATATAGTAGAAAAATCACTAAAAAATGTTTAATTGCTAATCACGATCAAATAAAATGCTATTGTATTATTTCTAGAGAAGTTTTATTTCAGTTGAATAATTTTATAAGGAAGAATAATCATCAGGAATGTTTCATTTTTCCACTTCAGTGGAATTATTCGCTAGATGAATTTCTCATCGTATTGACACTTATGCTCATTACATCTGTGGAATGAGTTCCACGTAAAAAATGTTATCAGTCTTCATGGGTCAAGAATTTCTTTAGCTTATTTACTCTGCCATCTGTATATGGGTAGTAAAAAAAGGCACGTGAAAGTTTTTAATATTTAACAGTTTTCTAGGTGTAATTGGGAGAATTTTTTTTTATTTTATGGATTTCCGTGTCCTGACTTTATCCAGATTTTGTCCTATACGTTTATGTCGTTATTATTATCATATGAAAACATGGTATTGATTTCATTAGGAGGTTTTGATGTCTCCGAAATTCACGGGTAATAAATATTTTTACCTGTTTTTACCAGTATTTCATTATTATTGCGTATGGTTCTTTAATAGCAGGCGAGTTTTTAAAAATTTTACGAAGAACTGACATCATAGCTGTTATTTCATCTCAAAATCAATCGAGCTCAAAAACTTGACAAATGATGAGGTCGGCACTTGATCTGGCACACTACATCCCAAACTTCTGCCCCATTCTAGTGGGAAGACATTTGCCAAAAAGGTTTTGAAAAGTATCAAATTTCGTTTATAAATTTTTTTTCGGTAAAACAATGTTTCACAGTTTCTGGTACGTAACCTGGAACTTTACCATTGTCTCAAATTTTGAAATGAAATTTTAAAAAAAAATTAATTTAAGACCAAAATATACTAAATATATATTTAAGATTAAAGTCTTGATTCGACTATTGCTTAACCACTTAATTTTGTAACTCTTAACAACTTAATTTTCATATTGATATATCAAATACAATTTCTGCAGTGTTTTATATGATTGAAAATCATGCTATTTATATAATTCTGAATTTTAGAACACTTGATTATGTTATGCTGGAATTATGTTTTAGAACATTTTGATTATCTACACTTTTTAAAAAGATTTAGTGACAAACAGCCTAGAAAACTCTTACGTATGGAACGTCTTTAAATTATTACATTTCTAGGATTTTACTTTTATCCGAAAATTAGAATATTAAGACAATATTTCTGTAAGCATTAAATTCGTAAAAACCATCAAATTTCAAATCCTTTTCATCAAATTATGAATATTTACTTCAGAATATTGAATAAAATTTCATGAAAAAGTAAAATATTTAATTCAAAGTGAATGCGTGAATAATACTTCATTATAGTTGAAAAAAGTGAAAATAATTTGAATTCGTCAGATATATTTTGATTGGCTAGTAAATAAAATTAAAAGCTAGCAATTATGTAAATTAATCAGAGGGATACTGTCAGGTGGTTCTTTTTCTGAATTTTTTCATATAAATTCAATTAGGTTTCTAGCTTGAAAAACAATAATGTAGCTGTATGTTTCTGAGCATTAGTGTTAATAATAGAAAATTTTTGAATGTAAATAGCTTTTATTTAGTCTAGTTTAATTTAGTTTAGTTTAGTTGTATTAACGTCTCGTTTCAAACTAGCACAAGAGTTATTTTGGGACGGACCTCATAATTTTGAACCATGGTGAGATAACGAGGACGACAACTAAGCTGGTATATCCTTTCCAATTTTACACACCACACCATTGGGGGGAGACTTTCACAGCAACAGATTTTGTGTGAACCAGTCCAGTTAATATGATGGTTTTTCGCGGGAATCGTAACCTTACCACCAGGCTACTATGGCCCAGCTTTTATTTTGAATTGCGAATATATGAAAAAAACTTGGAAAGTTAATTTTCAAAAAAATTTCCATATAGATAAATTAAATTTTAATTTTCTATCTGAGTTTATAAATAATGCTCATGTTTTAAATATAATTCAAAGCTGAATTAAATACATTTCAATTTCCTTCCATGAATATAGGAATTTTGTTTAACAGACAAACTATTAAGTATCTGAATGTTAATATTAAAAAAATATTATTTTATATTAATTCAAATCTCTCTGAATCCATTAGTATAATATCAAAATGCATTATTTCTTGATACCACAAACAGTAAAAACCTTAATTAGGTGGATACTTTCTTTGTAAGAGTACTTTGTAATTGTAGTTGGATTTTAAATAATTTTAGAAAAAATTTCGCAAAAAATGCAAAAATATATTGACATTAGTCCTCACTGAATGAAAAGCTGTGTCAACTTCAAAAAAGGTCAAAGATTATTCTTCAGACGCATAAAAAGCATAATTTTTAA
This sequence comes from Argiope argentata, assembly GCA_026289955.1. NCBI lineage: Eukaryota > Metazoa > Arthropoda > Arachnida > Araneae > Araneidae > Argiope > Argiope argentata. Next base: position 3,831,653 of record JAOUZG010039019.1, on the reverse strand, counting down.
GATAAGAAGGTTTTTAATTAATAATTAGATGGAGGCATTTTTAATAAAGTAACATGTCTTGATGACTTTCAGATTTAAACAAAAAAATTTGAAAAGAGAGTCAAAAATATAAGTACACAAATATTTACGAAAAGAAAGTAAGAATTCCAAGTTTTCTTTTATTGTATAAGAAAATGTCAACAAAAGAATGAAAAGTAACAATTTTTTTAAGCAAAAGTAACGTAGAAAATCAATAAACATCTTTCTTGTATTAAAGGGCAGCGTGTATTTTTAACAAAATTTTCAAGAGCAGAAAAAACTTTCAGTACTTGAAGGAATGAATCCGTCCTTTTAAAAAGCCCCAAAATAAAAGGTTCAATAATTTTTTTACAAAAATGAAATAAAGAATCCAGTGCTTTTATGTTTTACACCTCATTTTATTTTCGCATTTTAAACCCTTTCTCATTTTTCCATTTCAAAGGAAAATAAATCAGATAAATTATTCAATTGGAAAATAACTAGAACTGTATAAATAAGAAGAGTAAAAATAATAAAAACAATAGATAATTTCTCTATTATGAGCAATCTTGTTAATTTTACCTAATTCTTACGATTTTTTTTGAGAGACAGTTCATTGGAATTTCATTTAAGTATTAGTTGAAGAATTTATTGAAAATCTAAAATGAGCCAGTGATTGTATTTTAATATATCTATAATAATATGCATTATAATTTGTAACCTGTGCCATTTCCCTCAATTTCGTTCACCTTCACCTACTCAATGTATTTACATTACTTTTTAACTTATATATGAAATATATTGAACTTTCTACAAAACTTTTAACTATCCATTTTATGTATTGAAGAATCCTACTATGTGGAATATCTCAGATATAAAGATGAGAGTTTCCCGAATTTTGTTTTATTGTTAGTTCGGATTTCTCTAGTATGTACAATAATGGTGTGGGGTCGAATTACTTTACTTTTGATGAGGGGTCATATATTTAAATTAGGGGTGGGTGCATCAGCCGGGCATAATGGAAATATAAGCTCTTTAGAGTCTCCGTTCTATTTTTTCAGGTAACCGATGATTTTCTCATTCATAATACCACGCAAAAGAGAGCACCATTGGAATGGTGCTTTCCTTTTCTTTTGTCGGTTGTTGATAAGCATTTGAATTGACCAACTCAGAATAATTACTGAAGACAATGTCGAAATATGAAAGGAGGAAAGGCACCAAAAAAGAAAACATGAACAATTGAGCTAGATGAGTAACAGTACTTCACGAAAATTCTTAAGCATCTCAAAACTTTGCCAATTTCCTTTTTTTCCGGTCTTTTGAAGTATGAGGTTTTATCATTAAACTTTATCCAGTGAAGAGAAACTGATCTACTGAAATTGTTAAATTATTATAAATAACAGGTAAATATTAGTAGTTTTTTAAATTCCGAAAAATGTTAAATGGGAATAATTTGTAGCTATTAAACATTTTTGAAAACAAATTAAAATGAATTAAATTATCTATACATCACGCAGTGTAAATAATTATAAATCAAAGCAAGAAACACGACAAAAGCAAGCTGTAAGAGTTATTTAATATTAAATATTTATTTAATATGAAATAATCAAAATATTTGTACTGTTTTAAATAATTTTATTTTTTGATAAAGATTTTCTGGCGAGTTTTCGAAAATATAGTGATTAAATTATTTCGTAAATTAATTATTATTAAATTCACAAAGCCAAAATTCTGAATGATCGAAACATTCATTAAGAATTAACGAGTAAAGTATGCATGCAATATATTATATTGCAAAACAATCCAAATTTTCCTTAAATACTTCTTCAACTAAATTTATCGATTTCTAAAAGTTTAAATTAATAATTTAAAATTAGCGAATACTTAGTATTTTCTAAATTCAATTTGAGTTTTTGACTACAAATTCAAACTAAACAAAACTTTGGTGACTGAATTTGTTTATTCAAAAGCTATTTATTAGTAAATACGGAATGAAAAAATGAAAATAACTTCAATAGCCTTGGAATACGAATTCTCTAAATTTATTTCAATGAATTATTTTAACAGAAGTCCTGTTGAAAGATTAAAACAAATAAAACGGACTTCTAATTTTAAAAAAGAATAAAAACTTTTTTCATTGGTAACAGATTTTTCTAGTTGGAATGTTAATTGTAATATTGAAGGATTGTTAAAATAAAATCTATTTTGTTTGTTTCCAAAAGTTTATTCGAATGATAAGCGGGAAATAATTTTTACAAATATATGGAGGGTAGAATTAAAAGAGAGAATTCTAAAGCTTATCGAGAATTTTTGTTTACATATTAAAGCTATCGCTTGTTTAACAATGTAGTCATTTGGGAATAAGATTAGTTTCATTTGTGGTACCGTGTTAACTTCTTTATGTGCACACTAAAATGTTAGGAATAATAACGAAATTCAATGCATAAAAATATGCGAATTTTGTGCAGAATTTTATGCATTTTAACTGGGTTAGTTTTATTTCCAACCAGTTTTGGAATGATATTCTAGAAACAAAACTCTAATAATGTTTCTTTTAATTGTAGATTTCTTGAATTTTATGACTGTATATTCTAAAATATGTTTTATTTTAAATTCTCAAGAGAATATTTCACTTTTTGAATGGAGAATGGTGATTAAATGCCGCATGATTTATGTACTCTTAAACAAGTTGATGTTAAAAGAATACAATGAAATTTCAATGTAATCAGATACTTGCGATATTTATTTAGTGATAAATTATTTTTTTTCAAAGTTCTTTGAACTGCATCCGTACTATGTTTCTTCTTTGCATGCTAGCATTAAAATATTGGCTTTCCTAACTCCTACCCGCTTTAGAATTTTATCGTATTTAATATTTAAAGGAACCATTTCACAAAATAATTGTATAATTTCTTTCATAAATAAAAATGAAACTCACTGGATCATATTTTTCCTGTATTTTATACAGATACAGTCAACACAAACTTTCCGTATAAATATCGACTCCTGGTTTTTGAATAACATAAATTTCATGTTTGAATTTGAGTGTTATTTATTTTCATCACGAATACTACTCCAGCCGAATATTGTTATGAAAAAATTGAAATAAGGCTTGTAAATTAATATTCTATAATAATAAGAGAAAAAATTACAAATACAAAATAATAAACTTTTTATTAATGGTCTTCCTTTTTAAAAAAAGTGACGTTGTATTTTATAGCTGAAGGAACTCGATTTCTTGTTAATTCCGATTATTCTATGACAGAAAACAATAAATCCGCAAAACTGTACTCTTACGTGACCGTTGGCTTTGATTGAAAAAAAAAATACAAGATTTACAACTGCTCACTTAACAAGAGAATCTTACTACAGAATTTTCAATTTTTCATGCGATAGGCATCTAACTGTTTTCATTGAATATTCTTACACTAATGCTACAGAACATTGTGGTATAATTTCCTTTTAATTTTCTGGTTCTAGGAACCGAATTCAAGACAAATAGCGTAATGATTTACAATTGATGCTATGAGATACTTAAAACCTTATTCTTATAAATACAAAATGCAATACTTGATACTTACTTGCTTTATGACTTTTCTATTGTTACTTATTCATTCCTTTTATGAAAGAGATGTTAAAAATGGTCACTGCGTCCTGGTAAACCCTTTTTTTAATGCATGCTCTCCGAATTGTTCGTAATACTTGTTGACATCTACCTAAAAAGAAACGTTTTTATTTTTTCAGATATAAATTTAACCGTTTAAACAGCTTATAATTTAAATAAAATGTGCAAATTATTTACAGATTATCAATTAAACGTGTGCAGGTTTTTAATCTCATTTTTTAAAGTTCATTTTATATTATTGGTAAGGCACTGAGCTCGACAAAGCTTCCCCAAGTCTAAGTATTTATCCAGAATAACAATAAAACAAAAATAATACCCGAATATATTGGCATTCATGCTAAATAGTATAATCACAAATGACTAATCTCTGAATGATCGGTGCGTCGAGACAGGGTAGTCTGGAACTATGGTTGAGTTCTAATTACCACCACAGGCCAAAGAACAACACTTCCCAAAAAGGGAAACTAACCCCACACTGCTTCAATCCTTACCACAACAGCGAGAACTAGCCACCTGATCGAAAGCTTTTCATTTCCATATCTGAGGTGACCTTCAATTCTTAATGGTAAATATTATAAATGAACACCCTTAATATTATTTCAATAATAAATTCTACATATTTAGCTAGTTCTTAGGCACTGTTATTAGTTCTATCAATATAATTTTTAATTTTAGTTCTTAAGGATCCTCATGTATTGGAAATGTTTATTAAAGTTTATATATTCATAATATGATAATGTAAGAACATATAAGATTTCATTTTTTAAAACGATCTAATATCAGTATTTAAAAAGAATATTTTAATAGCTTTTAATTAAGTCAACACTTTTTTTTTGTTTTTCTTAGTTTAAAATCATCCAGTTAGTAAAATTTTGTTAAACTTTCACATTAAAAAAATCTGCCCGTCTTTACAATATTTAAAATGACTTAACAACTGAATAATAATAAGCAAATTATTTAGAAAAGGGTTACTTCACTATAACACATGTAAATTCCAGTAACGAGGTGCTTTTAAATTTATACAGTCATGATTAGGTCATAAACACATTAAATTTTACTAAGACAATTAACATCTAAATAAACTTTATCATTTGCTAAGAAATATGAATTTTTAAAATAACTGAATTTCCTTTTTCATTTCAAGAACATTTATTTAATTTGGCCAGTCTTTAAGGTATAAAGATGAAAATATGTAGATGATTTCTCGCTCTTTCCGGAAATTCCAGTTTTAATTCTTTTTGTCTTATATATTCTCAATGCAGTTTATTATTTAGGAATTTAATTATCAATAATTAAATTAATTCAATTCAATTTTGAGCTACATTAACTCTTTTTTTATTAATTTTTAAATTGTTTTAACTCTTTATGTATTTGAAAAGAAAACAAACTTAAAAATTCCAAAGTATTTAAAATAAGAAATTATGAAATAAAGCCAACATACAATAAATAATTAAAAGTTAAGAAAGTATGTTTGTCTCCCATTAATAAAAGCATCCACAAAACGGTTTTAATTAAAGTGTTTTAGAAAAGTGCTCATTTTTATTAATTGTGATCCTTAAACATGTTTCCAGAAAATTACTAAAAAACCGCGCTTTATAATTATTTAATTGACATTAATCTAAGATAAAGCAAATCACCACAAAGCTTTTATTGATTACTAATCCATAGCATAATTGAAACCAAATTGCAATTATCACAACCTTATAAAAGACAAAATATCAAAACTAATAATAATTTCTTATTATTATTATCATCAAAGCTAATTTAATTTCTTATTAATGATATTATCAAATATTGAAACACCATCCTTAAATCTCAAAATTTTCTCATAATATTAAATGCAATTAATTCAGACATGTAATATATTTTTCTTTTTTATTTATTAACGATCGTAATTAGATTTATTAATATTCACATAAAACATTGCAGGTACTTCTGTACCTATAAAATTATACCAGTTAGTAATAATTATTCAACTTTCAGTTAACGAAAACAAAAGCATCCTTTTTAGCAGAGTACTGATTACCAAAAAAATTTTTTTGAAAAATTTAAGTCAGAAAAAGATTGCAAAAGGAACGAAGTATTAATAAAATTACTCAAGAAAAAAATGGAATTTTAATTACATTTATAATATAGTTTAATTTTTAATTAATTAGTTTGTTTAATTTTAATTAACTTATTTGAGTTTTATTTTGAGATTATCAATATGGATTAATTTCTTTTTAGTTTTGTTTTCTAACACCTCATGTCCTTAATATTTATTTTTCATTAAAAAAATTGCTGTCTGCTTTTAACTAGATTAGGAAAAGAATCATTCAAAAACATTTGGATTCTAATCGTTTCAAATTCTGAAAATTTGTTTTATAATCTTCTGTTATAAACTTTATGTAAAGATAAAAAAATATATATTAAATTCTCAGACAATCTTTATGCAGTAATTACCTGAAGTTGATAAAAATCATAATATAATTAGAAATTCAAAATTTTAGCAATAAAATTTATCAAAATGTAAGTAATTTTTTAATTTTGCATTAATATAATTAATACATATATGTCTATAACTACTTTGTACTGAATGTCCTTGTTATGTCAGCTAGAGTTTGTCTGTTATAAAAATAGTATGGTTGTTTACTTTATTTTATCAGCATTTTTAAAAATAAACTCCTGTGCATAAACAAAACACAATAAGAACTTCAAATGTTAAATTTTTCTCTTAGAAATGCCTACCATTTTTTTCATATTCCGAGAACTAATTAGCATTTACAAAGACAGTATTAATGAAGGGAGAATTTATTGACGAAATTAAATTTACATATTTCTTTAAAATACTATTTTAATAACTTAATGCAATTTAATAGAAAGCTGGATTCATCAAGTTTTAATTTGGAAAGGATTCAAATTTCACTTAACTCGCTCAAACTTTTAATTGGGTGAGCGGATAATAGAAAATTGAAGTCATTCAGTTTTATTTTGGAAAGAATTTTAATTTTACTTAACTCACAGAAACTTTTAATTGAATAAGTGATGACACAAAAACTAAATTCAATAATAAAGTGATTTTCTATAAATCTCGCGCTGTTTTAAATTCATAAATATTATAATTCCCAATTAATTATGTTTTATTTTAAGTACTTTTTGAAGATACCAGGGAAAAACCCAGAAAAAATATACATTAACAAAATTTTAAATAAAAGCTAAATCAACTTCAAAAAAACGATTGATTGCCTAAGAAAAGAAAGAAAGGTCTTATTTTGAAAATAGGTTCGTTCTTTAGTTACTAATCAGATAAAGAAAATTTTATAAAAGTTCTCAAGATAATTATTAATATAGAACATCGTGTATTAAATGTTTTCAATTTTCAATAAAAGATTTGTGGAAGAGAGCTAAAAATGGAAATGCACAAAATTTCACAAAAGTAGAATTTCACATTTTCTTTTATTAAGTAAGTAAATTACAAGAAAGAAAGTAAAAGGAAATTTTTTCAAAGAGACGTAGTCAATAATCATTAAAACGGAACATCGTGTTTTAAATATTTTCAAATTTCAACAAAGTTTATGTAAGAGATTTAAAAATGTTAATGTACAAAATTTTACAAAACTAGAATCTCACATTTTCTTTTATTAAATAAGTAAATTACAAGAAAGAAAACGAAAGGAAATTTTTCGAAAACGAAGGGAGGCAATCAATAAATTTTTTTTCCATTTGACTTAAAGAGAAGCAAACAGGCTTTTTTATTCGCTAAGTTTTTATTTTAGAAAAATACTTTTTACTATTTTAAGGAATTAATTCTTCATTTAAAATTACTCCAGAAATAAAAAAAAAACGATATTTTAGTAAAAATGGCATTAAGAGTCTAATGCTTTAATGTCTTACAACAGATTTTATTTTCGATTTTTTTTTTTTTAAAAAGTTTTTTTAATATAGCCTGAAATTATCAGAGAAATGATTCAAATAGAAAATAATACGAACTGTATAAATTACCTGAGTAGAAAAAAAGAAAAAGGATAGACACTTTCTCTATTATACATAATTACGAAAATGCTTGTGATTTTTTTAAATAAGATTTTGTCCAAATTCCATCGTAAATGCTATCAAATGGAATAAAAAGGACGCTTCTAAGTGGATTTTAGAAACACGCCCAACTTTTCAAATGTATTATGTGATTTGATTTCCATTGCAACCTTCTTACTAAGCTTACTTTATTTTCTTTTTGAAGTATACAAGAAAAATATCCATCTTTCTGTAAAAATTTCTTTTCATTTACTTCACCTCTTGAAGAACCTAATTATATCTTTTTTTTCTTCAGATGGTCGTTGAAAAGCCCTTGAATGTACCGACTCAGAATAATTACTGAAGATGAAGTCGAGAAAAGATGGATAGAAGAAGAGGTAACAAAAAAGAAGGTTCGGAACTATCGAGTTAGAGAGGTAACAATTCAGGAAAATTCTTAATCATCTCAAAAACACGCGAACCTTGAATATTTTTTTCCTGTCATTCGGAGGTTGGGTCTTTATCAAGCAACCTTATCTCAGTCTCCAATATTCCGTCTTCATTAACAATGCCAAATTCATCGCTCAAAAATTTTGGTCAAGTGTTTCATATTTTTCTTCTCTCGCCATCTCATTAATTTTATCTGAAAAATTCTTACACGAGAGAGATTCTTTTCAACACCTATGTTGCTAAAAGGAACGACAGCTCCGGAGAATATTCACTCGGCCTTCACCCCTATTCGTCTGGGGAGGGCGATATTTTTAAATCAATGCTGTGACACTGAATTAAATCCTTGCTTTTATACGAAATTAAATAATAAATTCTGATCGTTGATTAAAGCGAGCAATCAGACTGAAAATGAAATCTTCCGAAATGTTTCTTATTGCTTTTTGAGGAAGTGAAAATACAATTTTGGAAAAGTGGATTGTGTTGTACGTTTTGAGGATATGGAATTATTTTCTTTTTGAGCAGGAGGGGATTTATGCAGGTAAAATTAAAGGATATCACGTGGGCATTTCTTTAGAAAAATATTTTTTTTCTTTCAATATTTTTAAATAGAATTCGGAGGTTTGTTTAAGCTTTCTTTAAAGTCTTCTCACTGCGCGATGAGAGCATTGGAGGTTTTGATAATAAAATTTCAAATGATATGAAAAGAATGCCCATGAATTTTTATTTTCATAATGTATATGAACTTTGCACTTAGCTCGTAATTCTGTTTCTCATTTTGGATAAATTTTATTTAACTATTCGTTGGTATGAATGTCAGAAATATAATCTATTTTAAAAAGAAATGCTTTCTAAAAAATAAGTTTATTTAGAAAATAAAGTTTTCTAAAAAAATATTTTTACTGATGTAAGCATTTTAGTACAAAGAAATGCTCACGGTTTTGCTATGGTCAAGTATTTTTCAACAGATAAAAAATAATGTGTACAGTAAAATAAAATGCATGGTTGCTTGAATTAGTAATAAGAAAGATCAGGGAAAACTTTTCGACTTTAAATTAAGGTGGAGTTTTGCACATATTTCAAATAACATATTTTAAAAGGATACAATAATAGACTAAATTCAATTTTTCCATTATGTGGAAAGTCAGGTAATCCAAATGACAACACAATTTCATATTAAATACTACAGTTCATACCATCAACATCAAAATTTACAGTTTCTGAACCGTGTTATTTTTTAATAGTAAGATAGACAATGAATTTAATAACTAGACGTATGGGGATCTAATGTGTATTTCGAGACAATGACTTAGTTTAGAATTATTTTTCATTCTCAAAACCAAGGGTAATAAAAAGGCTTGAATTAATTGTACACAAAATAATGTGAAATAATTAAATTATCTAGACCAAATAACACAAACAAATATATTGTTAGCTACATTAAAATATGACAAATTTAATTTTAAATACGAATATTAAATTATATAAAAGCAGAGTATGTCTTAATAGGGTAAGTATATCGAAATAGTTTCAATTTGACGAAGTTTGACACAAATGTTTTTTTTTTGAGACAAGATGAATATAATCAGATTTTTAATGGGTTTATATAACCTTTTTCTATTGAAAAAAAACCCAAATGTTTTGGGGTCAAAACCATCTGTTTTGAATTTGTTCAAAGCACTTAGCAGCAAAATTCTGGGTGTATTTACAACAATTAGATCTTTTGAGATTTAAATACGGTTTAACCCAGAGTCCGAAAAAAATTTGTAATTCAAATTTTTATTCAAATTATATAAGTTTTTGTAACTTACTTGTCGACGATTGAACTTGTAGAAATCATTTCTAAAAGATATGAAAGCGATATAACATTTTATTACAGTATAAAATTATTCAAAAAGTTATTGTTTTGATTTAATATGAGTATTTTCAATTTTTTATGAAAGCAATGCGAAGGAAAGAATAAACTATTACAAATAATTCCTGACTATATGAAACACATTAAAATGCTTTTAAATTATAATAAAATATCATTCAGTAATATTTAAAATAATAGAAATTATTTAGAAATTTTTTAAATGTAGTACAGATATTTCAGTATAGTAACAAATCCCTTTGAAGGTTATTGTTTTAGTGTAATTAAGACATTCCTGATTTTCAATGGTATTCATTCAGAAAAAAAGATTATTATATTATAGACAATTCATAATCCATCAATTCACTTCAAATGGAAAAAAATCAGGCGTCAGAATATTTCTAATAGAAAAGTGCAATTATATATGTAATGTGGCAGCTACATCACGCGAGTTGAATCCGTCGCCAGTTAGGTCAATTCTTAAGCATAAAATGATCTTATCGTTAAAATGCTAAAAACATTTCAAACAGCCTTTTCTTTGCCAAAGGGTTCGCGTATAAGCAATGTTTTTTTTAATGTGGAAGATTTGAAATGCGCCTAGTAATCTATTAAATTCTTCAACATAATGAATGGACACGCTTGTGTGCCCATTCATACGGAGAGTGAAAAGTTTTTAGGGTCCTTGTGATTTTTTTCCTTGCAATAATTACAATGTTTACCATTTTTAGAATTATAACGATATCATTTCGGTTATTAATTTGCAGAAGCGACTGATAAATGCAATAAGATGCTAATAAGAAGTAAATGTGAAGCAAACATTTTAAGAAACTTGTTTAAAGTATACTATAAAGTAAAGCTGTATAATCTGCAGTCTAACCTAAATATCACTGTTCGTACAAACTACATTATTTTTAGGCTTATGTCAAAATTTAACTTTATGAGAACTGCACATTGAAAAAATTTAAGAATTAAACCGGCCGGGAAACAATTAAATCGACAGAAACAATTAAATAAATTAGGCTGTAAATCAACTATCATCCCTAAATTATCTTGATAAAATGTTAAATACCAGTTATAATGGAAGATAAAGCTTCCTTCATTTACAGTAAATGCATTCATTCATTTCTACTTCGCATTTCAATAAATCCATACAAGACTTATTTATGGGCTGAGTATGTGAAAAATCAAATATGAATTAAATAAGCATCATTAACTCTTTTTATGATAGCTGAAAATGATACAATTTATAAGATTTGTTTCATTTTCCCGCTTATGATGAAAGAACAATTTCTGCCATATTTGATATGACTAAATAAGTATAAAGAATAGTAAATAGGAAGCTTATAATTTAATTTTAATTCATTAGCAATAATTAGTAATTTAATTTAAGTGAAAGTTGAATATCAAGTAAATATTTTTCATTTAGATATGACAAACTAATTATTTGAGGTAGCTAATTTTCATTGGTGCTTTTATTTGCAGAAATTAATTCTTAATATTCTACATTCTATTCAAAATAATTTTCGTTCTTTAAAAAATTTTTAAGGAAAACTTAATTCAATCAAATTTAATCTTGAAATTGATTCTAATTTTATTTAAATGATTACTTTTAATGGTTTATGACAAGTGAAGATTAAATGTAGCGGTATTCATCAATGAATGTAATTTAATTTCTATGAACATCGATATTTTAATACCTGTTTAATGGAACTTCTATTTTAACATTTTTTAATAATACTCCAAAGAAAATGAAAAACAAAGATGACAATAGTCACTACTAATATAAAAGCTGCATTATTCCCAAAAAAAGTCATAGATTGTTAGCAAATGGAATAAGCATTATTTGGAAAACGATTAGGTTCGTCTACTAACTTCATGAGAATTTTTTTAAACCAAGACTATTTATTAAAATAGAGCATTGCATTATGAATCATTTCAAATTTGAATAAAAAATTTAACAACTGAACTCAAAAACCGGAAAAGTACAAAAATTTCTGGGGGCTGGTATGTAGGATTTTCCCAATTTCTAATTTAAATTAAGGAAATAATTACAAAAGAATAAAAAGTATTTCTTTTTTGTTGGAGAATCAATAGACAATTTTTTATAATTTAAATAAAACCAAACAGAAAGTTTTTAAAGCTCTTTCCGCAAATCAAAATAAATTACTAATTGAAGAAATGGTTTATTCAAAAGGTAAAATACATGAATTAATTTTTTTTTTGTTTTTCAAGAAATGTCAAAATATTTGTGGGATGCCCAAATATTTTGTAACCATTTCTTCAAACATTCCATTGAGAGGTAACAGTAAATGCCATCAATGTTATCTCCATCTTTTTCAGAAATAGAGGTAGACCTTATTGTATCGGGTACTCCTTGCATATCTCAAGTTTTAACGTATTTTGAACCTATCTAATTTTGAAAAATTAAAAGAGTTCCTTCTTGGCATGTCTCATGAATCTCCTTTCAATGCAAGACACATATCAGAATATGTTTTTAAAATCTTTTTTATATCAAGTTCTTTGAATTTCGCCGTAATTAGAAAAGTTAGTGAAGTGTTCATGGAAACTATCGAGAAACTTATCCATTTTGTCATATGTATAATGCGATTTTATACCCGGTGCAATATTCTTTCTCCACTTATTTTATATTTTATAACATATGCAAAAAATATGGTTTTTCTGTAAAAATTATTTTTCATCTCCTTAATTTTTTTGAAGAACCTAATTATAACTTTTTTTTCTATTTTTGTTAGGTGCTGAAAAGAGCTTCAATAGACTGACTCAGAATAAATATAACAAAGATAAAATCTAGAAAAGATAGACAAAAAAAAGGTAGCGGGTTATCGAGTTAGAAAGGTAACAATGCAGGAAAATTCTTAATCATCTTAAAGACACGATCTCCAGAAAAGGTATTTTTTTCCTTACCATTCAAATTCTGGATCTTTATCAGGGAACTCCGTCTCAATCTCTAGCAAATAATCTTGATTAACAATGCCAAATTCTTCCTATCAAAATTTTGGTTAAGTGTTTCATATTTTTCTTCTATCGTCATCTCATTAATTTTATCTGAAAAATTATTTCTCGGCAGAGATTCTTTTGGACATCTATACTGCTAAAAAGACAGAACGAACCAATAGCCTCGGGTAATATTTATTTAGTCTAGAACCCTCAGCTTCTGGGGATGGAGCTATTCTAGAATCACACTGAATTAAATCTCTATTTCTTATACAAAATTAAATAATAAATTCTGATGGTTGATTAAAACGGATACACCGACTAAACATGAAATATTCTGAAATGCTATTTAGTGCTTTTAGAACAAATCAAAATGCAATTTTTGGAAAGGGAAGAGTGTTTTAACCTTTAGGAATAAGAAATAATTTTCTATCGGGAAAAAAGATCCAATGAAAAAAATTGAAGTCTATCACCTATGAATTTTTTAGGAGTTATTTTTCTTTTTAATTATTCTAAATTAGGTTAGGAGGCATGGCTGATATTGATATTTCTAAATCTTCTCTCCATTCTATTTAAGAAGAATCGAGTATTTTTAATAATTTTTTTTAAAATTTGATTAAATCATTCGTCTTTTATTTATCCTCACTTTGACTAATTTGATCGTAAACTCTCAAAGCGTTACTTTCATTTTTAATAAATATAATTATTATTTGATTATTGCTTTATAATAAATATCATAAAAGCAAAAGAGCTTTAGATGAGTCTCTAATAAAAAAATGAAGATGATAAATGATTTAGATAATATTCTAAAAGAATACAGCTCTAATAAGTTGAATTCATTTGCAGTTCAGTCTTTCATGCTAAATGATATTACTCTCACAATTCACTTAGCAAAACAACAAGAGAGAAAAGCTAAGTGTTTTGTAAAATGCATTGTGTCGTAAATTGCATTATTTCTATGAAGTACTAAGTAAAAAATGTTCGCTTTCGTTATTCCCTGAAAATATATAACTGTACATTTTTCAAGTAATTTAATTAAAATCTCTCATACGAATTACATTTTAATAATAGCAAAAATTGTAATGTGATTTTTAAAACTAAGTGATTCCTTGCACTCATCAAATAAATTAATTTAAATTAGTCCAATGCATTTATTTCAATAATGCAGTTTTTCTCAATTAGAATCATTCGGGCTTATTTTGTCAATACGTGTAAAATGAAACTGTCATATTTCCTAATTTCTGATTGCATTATCTTAAGATATCACGCCGTGTATTTTTATTTTCCCCCTCTTTGAGATGTATAATGGATTGAAAAATTAAATTATTATTGGTGCACTTAAGACGTAGCAAGTAGGCATGAAATATTTCATTAATACTTGTCTCGAATTCTAATGCAATATAATTGTTTTTCAATTATTTAAATGCATTATTAAGATGATAGATTGTGTTTTATTAATATGAGTTTCAGAATATTCAGTTTTTGATGATTTCATGTAAGTAAGTGATTTAATTAGTGCTTGAAAGTGTAAAACTTTTAGGATTAATAGCTAGAATATGGAGTCCTTATAATATAAATTAATTTTTTAAATCAGATTTTCTTATTTAAGTGATTGAAAGCATACTCTTAGATTTTATCATACGTTTGGATAAAGTGAAAAAATATTCAAGAACCTTCTCTAGAATTTATAAGTTTTTTTTAAAGTTTCCTTTTAATTGCACATGTGGATTGCATTAATTTTTAGAAAATTAAATACTCCCGATATGTAAAGGAAATAAATAAAATTTCTAATAAACCAAAAAAAATAGAATCAGAACAAAATGATCTGCAGTCTTAAATAATGAAGAGTTATAAAAGAAGGTTTCTGAGTTTGAACATTCTTATATTTTATTAAAGTTTAGTAATAGAGAAAAGATTTTATAAGAAACTAGCAACAATTTTTTTCGTAATTTATTTATTTTACGAAAAATGCAAATGTATTTCTATGAAATACAGTTTAAAGTAGGAAAAATCGATGCATCGGTACGATTCAAAACAAGTGATTACATAGATATGGTCAATAGTTTCTCAATTTTAACAACTAACTTTTAAAAATCATGATTAGAGAAAAAAATATTCTGAGATTTGCATTAACACAAAATAATTGAATTTAAGGATAGTACTTCACGCACTTTCTTTCTGAACGTCTCATTTTCCTGTACGGGTTTTTTTTTTCAATTATTCTCTCTTTTTTGATATTTGTTTTTATTTTTAATTATTATTTGATGTTTTTATCCAAGGTTTATTTATTTATTTTTTTGCCTTCGTCTGATCTATTTAAAGTTCAAAAAGATTATGACTGATTACAACTACCAAGCTATTTCACTAGTTCAAAAAATAATTTGATTCATTTAAATAGTCTAATTTAGACATTTGTTTGTTATTAAACCTAAACAGCATGGAAATATAATCAAAACAAATTCCTTTACCATACCTCTAAACTATTCTAATAAAATCCTTATTTTTTTAAAATTATGATGCAATATATTTTCAAATAATATTTTTAATTTGTACTACAACGAAGTAACACCTTCAATTTTTTTCTTAAAATATTCAGTTGCTGTTATATAATTCAAAGACCTCTAAACAACTATCATTTAGCTCAAAAAGGATTTTGTACACCATTTTAGGATGTTTCGAATTTAAATACAAATATTTAAAAGAATTAAAGTTTTGACATCGATTCAATCAAACCGATATCATAAAAATTTAGTTACCCCCCAATGTAAAAAAATCGTCAGCTTTGCCCTTTATAGGTGGCAATTGTAAAATGAATATACAAAAAGGGCATCCAGCCGCAACATTTTAAATATTAATAAGAAATACAACATATATATATATATATATATATATATATAACACTAAATTGAAATTTTAATAAAAATTCATTGTTCAAGAAATTTGTTTATCAAATCAGGATAACTTTATTTTATAATTCTTCTTAATTAAACAAAAACGAAATAAGTGAATAAAAAGCAATTTTGTAAATGTATATAGATATTGGTGAAGAATATTAAAAATCTGGTTTTTGAAAAATTAATAATAAATTGAAATTTTTATTAGTATTAACTGTTTAAGAAATTGGTTTATCAAATTAGAATTTATTTATTATCCTTCTTATTTCATGTCAAAAACAAAATAAACGAATCATACATTGCAAATAATTACTTTAAATCTTAAAGGCTCCAATATTAATTTAAAAAATGGCAATATCCTGAGTGATTCAACTATATGCCATCGCACAATGCATGGATAAAGACTTTAATGACATCAGAGAATCAAATTTAAATTCTAAAAATTTAATTAAATAACCGAAAATTTGCATTATATATCTTATACTTTATGAAAATAAATATTCAAACTAATAAAAATTTAAGTAATTGAATATCACATTCAGGGTTGTGTTACGTAGTGAATAGAGCATGACAAATTGAAAATAGTTTGAATAGCATTGTAATCAAAATTAACTTATCGTATTTTTGTGAACATTAAAAAATTCTAAAATAAAAGTTAAGGAATAATATAGAATTTGAATTTGAGTTTAAATAAAAACACGATGCAAATAATTCATGCATTCTCATTCGAAACTCATTTTTCCAGACGAATATTAGCTGTTAATTTTAATTATCTGCTACAACAAAATCTAATGCATTCATATGCAAATGTTTATTTGTAAGGTACGTGTGAAACAAAGAATTTTTACAAATTAACCAGCATAGCATAAATTAGAGGATAGAAATGTAAAGTGTATTCTGAATTTTACATAATGCATTTATACTATCGTTTATTAAAAAAAGAAAAACATTTGAGACCTTTTCAACCCGATTAATTTTATTTGCAAGCAATTTTGAAATAATACTTTTGAATATATTCTTCTAAAAATAATACAGTTAAATATAACTTGTTTTTCTAAATTTCATATTCGCAATACGCTTTGCTTTGAATTATCAGGAGATTCAATTTTAAATTTTGATTTTAAATTTAGGCTTTTTTTCATTTTGAATTAAACGTAGCGGATAGATAAATATTATATTCTCTCTGGCGAAGATTATAATATAATGTGTGGAACTTCTTTGAATTCAGCATACAAGTCAATATTCAGATTTATAATTATACTAATAATTTTGTAATAAAATAATTATTCTTTTTTTTTCTAAATACATTTACTCATAATAAAAGCGTGTTTTCTTTTTGCTTGTTCCAATTCAAATATTGACCATCCAAATCTATTCAAAAGAAAAATAATCGTTGAAGTCAGGTAAGGTTTTAACTCTTTATTTACCAATGTTATTTTAACGTACCGTTTAAATCCAGCTGATATCTCCACAATAAGATTCGTATTTTTTCCCCCGTGAATATTTGAAAGGACACGAAAAACGTATTTCCTATGGAAAAAAGTAAACTCGTGTCCATAAATTGAGGATAATTCAGAGTCACACGAAAATCGAACTAAAATACATATATCCCCCGTAAAATGGCTACACAAATCTTCAAAAATCATATGAAAAATGCAGGAAGCCATTTAGATGACGCCAATAGTACGTCACAATGACGAAAGTGTAAGAGAGTGATGTGTAAGGAATACAGGCAAAGAAGTAAAATTGTCCGCAAGCGCTTTATAAGCCTTTCAGTGCAATAATAGCATAGTTATAACACAAAGGGCGCATCTGGATGAATTTTTACGTGTTAGAATTATTGGTCGTCTAGAATTTGGATTAAATCGCAGGCAATCCGAAGGTCCACTATGCTAATTATCGGCAGTTGGAAGTATTCGAGGAAATTGGAATCACCCTGAGTCATCTCCAGGCTTTGGCGACGATTCCAAAGATATGGTAATGTGAGTAGACGTTACAGCACAAGTCACCCCAAGTTACAACGCCGAATAAGGACCGATATTTGGCAATTACTGCCAAACGAAATAGAAGGGCAGCATCAGACCTGTCTCATCAGCTTATTACAGCCTCAAGTACGACAGTTTTAAGGCAGATTGTGTGCAAGCGCTTAGTGCAGAATGGTAAACATGCTCGTAGGCCTCTTAGATGTATTATACTTACTGCAATTCCTATCACCTGCGTTTATCCTAGAGTAAAGAGCTACATTGTGAACACTGCAGCAGCGGGCGTGTGTGACGTTTTCCGACTAGTTCAGGTTTAGCTTGCAGTCTGATTCTCTCCCTGATTTTTATATGCAAAAGCCAGACGCCCGTTCCCATCAAGAGAAAATAATTGAACTACACCATTATGGTGGCGAAGTATTGCCCGTTTCGAGAGGAATTAATCTAGGTTCCAGAACTTACCTGCTTGTTCAAATTAGAACTATGAAAGGACAAATCTATCAAGGCGTCCTTCTGTAACAACATGTACGTTGATATCTAGGCACATAATTCTTGTTTAGAGATGACAAGGTTCCTCCTCACGGTGTAAAGATCGTAAACGAACTCTTTCGATCGGAGATCACCAGTACGGCCAGAGTTTTCACCGGACTTGAATCAAGAAAATCATGTGTGGTACATGCTTGGCCGACGAGTTGCAGATTGTCAACCACGTCCTACATGTTTACCGGAACTTCGGAGAGCATTCCTAATGAGTGGTGTAATATTCCTAAAGATCAGATGGATAATTTGATGCTCAGCATGTCTAGACATTATACGGACTTTTATGCATCTTCTGGGAGACATACTATCTATTAACTATCATACCACCATGCATATGGTTTTTTGTAAATAGAGTGTGTGTGTTTGTAATTTTCTCCAGGGTCCAAAAATTCCCAATATTTATTAATGATATCAAACATATAGCATCTTTTTTTGCTCTTTAATTTTTGTTTTTAATAAATAGGATTTACAAATAAATCACATTTGTTTTGCTTCAGACTCAATGTTTTCCTGAACTTGTGTTATCTCTAATTTATGCACACGAGTGTAGATGTTAATTAAAAATAACATTAAAAATCTTTTACTATTAATTTGAATAATTAAATTATTTTAATAGATTAAAAAGTTTTTGATTTTGTATCGAAAGTCAGCTAATAGTTCAAATATAAATTCAAAAATTGACGGTAAAATAATTTGGTAGATAAAGGGTTAAAACTTGACGGTATATAATCACAAATGGATTCCACGATTTCTATAAAAAATGAAACTAATGGGGTTTAGTGAAAAGCATTGAATTTGGACAAACCTTCTTGATTTTATAAATAAAATAACGTAATTTTCTTCCTAGGTTAAAAATAGCGTATATGTCTTTACATAGATTAATGCAATCCTTATTCCCTCCAATATGTTTAGAGAAGTTTATAAAACTAACTTAAAACACTCAAAATGTGAAGTATTTGAAATGTTAAATATAAAAACTAATCAACTAATCAAATATTTTTAATCATTTTCTTCAGGTACTTGTTTTGGATGAAAGTTGCTAGAAACAAAAGGAACGATAGGCATAGATTATTATTAAATTAAAAGCTTTAAGACTATTCTGTAATTCCTTCAAAAGAATGTTAATTTTAATTAACTGACTCAAACTGGTAAACATCTCATTCGAACTGGTGAGTTATGTTGTATAACAACTGAATGTACAAAAAAATAATGTTTTGTTTTAAGATCATAAATATTTTAATACCTCTTAAGAGATACTTTTTTGCTCATTTTTAGAGAACCACACCAAGAAAACAGGGGGGGATCTACATTAACCATTACGAAATTAAAAGCCTAGTAAAACTAAAAAAGAATCGAAAAATTTTATCACAAAGAAAAAAAATGCTTGTTTTGAAAAGAAGTAAGTTTTTTTTAATTACTAACTAGGTGAGAATTTTTTTTATCAGAACTCTTAAAATATTTATTAAAATGAAACGCTGAGTCTTAAAGATTTCCGGTTTTCAACAAAAAATATGTGGAAAAGAGTTAAGAATGTAAGCACACAAAAATTTCGGAAAGGAACTCAGGAATTTCGCATTTTCTTTTATTATATAAGGAAATGGCAACAAAAGAGTTATACCTAATCTTTTTTTTTGTTTCGACAATCAATAATTATTTTTTTATTGTTTTCAAGTGAAGTGAGTGGAACTTTCTCATTTTCTTTCAGAAAATTTTTCGTCGATGAAATAAGTTTTACAACTTCAAGGCAGGAATTTTTCGGTTTAAAAAGATCACCAAGTAAAAACTATTAACGACTTTTTGCCGAAGATGACATAACGAGTCTAATGCTTTAATGTTTTACACTTTATTTTATTTTTAAACTTAAAACATTCTTTCTTCAGTCCATCTCAAAAAGAAAAGATCGAAGAAATTATTCAAATGGAAAATAACACGGTCAGTACAAATTACGAGAGTAAAAAACAAATAAAGCTTTGGATACTTTCTACGTAACACATAATTACGAAAATACCTCATGCATCTTTTTTTTTCACTTACGTCAGATATTCTTACGTGAGACACTCTGACGTAAGATGTTAATGCAGTTTGAAAAATCAGAAAATTCGAAGTTAACTACCAAAGAACACGCCCATTTTGTCAAATGCAATATATGATTTTATTCTTTTTGCGATCTTTTTTACTGCAGTTCTTCTATTTTTTCCGCCTAAAACAGGAAAAAATGTAACTTTCTTTAAAAATTCCTTTTCGTCTAGTTTACCTCTTGAATAACCAAATTAGAATTCCTTTTTTTTTCTTTTTCAGAACGTCATTCAAAAGCACTTGGATAGAACGACTCAGAGTAATTATTGATGAAATCGTGAAAAATGTATAGAAGAAGATGCAATAACAAAACAGGTGCGAAACTATCGAGTTAGAGAGGTAACTATTCTGGAAAATTCTTAATAATTCCAAAAACGAGTGATTCTAAAACATATTTTCTCGTTTATCATTTAAAAACTTGGTTTTTATCAAGAAAACCGTATCTTAGTCACTATTATTTTGTCTTCATTAACAATTCAAATTTGACCCCGAAAAGTATGGTCCACTGTTATGTTACATATTTCTCAATCCAGTCCACCTCATTCCTTTTATCTGAAAAAGTTTTACAAGAATTTTTTAAATCTCTAAGTAAGATTAAAAATATTTTAAAAATCACAAAAAATGTGCTTCATGCTTCTTAAATGACGCTTCAGGAAAACAACTCGATTAATTCATTTTTTAGTGAATAGTTTATAACTCCATACTGATTTTAAATACATGTAAAATAAATAAAAGTAAATCAAGATTTTTGTATGGAGTAGATTTAGAATTTTAAAATTTCATAATAGTGTAAACAGACAGAGCACCTTGCATCTCTGACATTGTAACAATTTTATTCGCGTGATTTTTAAATATAATATTTCTTTATTTAGGTATATATATCATAAATATTCTCAGTTATCATCTAGATGAGTTGAAGTTTACTCAGAGATTTAAAGATTGCACTTTAATCCTTTAAAGACTTCACTTTAATCTTTTAAAGATATTCCAAGTTGAAATTTGTTTCCAAATTGTAAGAATATTTCTCTGGGAAAGCCATTGATAAACATCAGAAATATCAGAGCTTACCCTGGGTATTTGATATTTGATACAAGCATTCGAAATCCCATCGTTTCGCAGTAATTGGAACATCATCGAATTTCTACGAATTTCATTCCGAGGAGGATTATTAAGATGTGGATCCAATTTCAGAATTAAGTACATATTTACAAATAAACATGAAGTAACATCTGTGAAAGTATTTGAAGAAATTCCAAAAAAAAGCATGAGTAGAAGAAATAAAAAGAAAATAAAGCTCCTATAAAAGTTTTCAAAGCAAAATCGTTTGGCGCAAAATAGAGCTCAAAAAAAAATTTATTTATATTAAGCTTATTTAAGGTCAACATGGTACAAGAGGATTCATCCCAAACTATTTATGTGATCATAAGACATAATGAAAAGAGTGTTATAAAATTTTGTTTTAAAATTACTATTAAAACACTTCACTTTTTAATCACTTTTGATCATATAAATAGTTTTGAAAATAGAATTTTCAAAATTATGGTGAACATTAAGAAATTGTCTTTATTACATTTATTTAAGTACATAGTATTAGCATGTTAAGAAGCACATTTTTTAATTTTAATTGCATTCTCATTTTTGTTCTTTAATTTATATTCTATCATTCTAAATATTATAGAATAATAATTTTTGTTCTTAAATTATCTGTTAGGCTGTATCAACAGAACAAAATCTAAATTTATCCATTAATTGATAATTTAGATTTAAAAAAATTAAAATTATATATTTTCATGAAAAATAAAAGTCTAAAATTTTCTAATACTTGTATAATGAATGTAAAAACCGATAACAAAATTCATTTTTCAAAAACATACAAAAATCACATTTAATGAATAAAAGTGAAGTAAAACTAAACACTTCCAAAATGATAGAGAAAATCTTAATGAAATATTTTGTTATAAAGAGCATATTTCAGAAAATTTCAGAAGCAAATAAATTATTCTTGGATTCCTCATATTTTTTTCTAAAAAATGAACTACAACTTTTAACATTTCTATACAGAGGCTTATCTAAACTAGATTACATCATTAAATTTCAGAAATATCTTAACTTCGTATAATCACAATAAATATATATATATTGAATTTAGAAAAGGAAATCAATTGAAAATAGTTTTAAAACGTAGTTCTAAGGGTTTACATTAACATAATTCTGGAATTTCAAAATATTCGTACAGTATTTACTTAACTACTGATGGTTTAATAAAAGATATTAAAGATACGTTCATTGCGTAGTATTATTTAATCAATATTTTAGTAAAGAAATATTTATTTAAAATATAGGTTGTATTCATTTAAATATGTTACAAAATATACTTACATAAACTTTACTATTATTGGCAAATGAATTCATGTTATGTCATATTCTGTTATAACATAACAATTTAATTTGAAAAAAAATATTTCCTTTGAAATCGAAGATTGTAAAATATGTCAGCCAAAATAAATATTTTATTAATAATAAGGTACAACAAAATTCCAGAGCTATTTGTTGTATGTCTCATCCATGTAGAAATATTGCAGGAAAAGCCCTTAATTTTGTAAAATAGAAAATTAGTTTTTGCTCTAAAAACGATATAAAATATTTAAAAGTTAATATTACTAATTAAAATTTGTAACAGTTTTTACTTCGAATATTAATAGCAAGCTGTACAATGTGTTTTAATAACAAGTGATAATAGCAAAGCCTTCATTTCTACAAAATAATTCATATTATATACTTGTCTATTCTAAGCATAATAATTTCGTTCAGTTTTCCAATTTTGAACTATTTTATCTTATTACTTTGAACTATTTTATCTTATTAAAACATTGAAAATTCACAGATTTATAAAATCCTTCATTTTTTCTATCGTTTAAAAAATTACCATATTTTTTTTATAAATGAGGGTAAAAATACGTTAGGGAAATTTCAAAATTGTGGCTTCATTACTTTTCATTTCAAATCGAAAATTCGCAATCATTTTGCTTATTAAAGCTACAGCAAGAAATCGGTTATTTTAGCATACATATAAATAAAATTATTAAGCACAGAACACCGATATTATTAATACGAAACAGACAGATATGTACTGTTCATTAAATGTAACAAGTTAATAAAATATCGGAATCTTCTTTTCAAAAACCTATAAAAGAAAACGTAAGCAATTGATATCTGAGAAGATTAACAACAACAAAAAAAACTCTAGACAAAACATTTTTTTCTTATCGCAATCATAGCTAAGCATTATTTCTTTAACTTTCAGCTATGGTTTCGGAAAAGACCAAACAAGCGGTAGCCTACTGCAATGCTTTGACCAAATTCAATGAAACTCCTAATGAACTGAAATGGGTGCGAAGACACTTTAGCGACTGGGAATTAACGTAGACCATCTTCCACAACAGCGGATTCCTTCTAATGAGAAACAGCTACAAACCCTACGTAATTAAGAGATTACGTCCATACCTCATGAATATGGGAAAACGCCTCCAAACATTCGGCATTGTATTGACAGGCTCCGTTTTCATTACCTTCCGAAGATACACATTTTGGAGACCAAATTTCAAATGCGCTTATTTATTAACTCTATTAATGCAATACTAGATGCTCACTGCTTACGAGGGGTTTTAATTTTGAAGGTATAATTGCCTCGTATTTGAACCTGCAGTTCAATTGCTTGAAGTTAATGTTTTGTTCCTTTTTCACTTTCTGAAATCAGTTTTAATTTGGTGGCTAATTTTGCATTATTGAGTTGATTATGCATCATTTAATTGAGTTTATTATAATTCAATAAATGCATTTTTTAAAAAAAGAGGCAACTAAATCATATTTTATATGCGTAAAAACTGGGATGAAAATTAATTTAAAATGAGTGAAAAAAACTTTTAAAAGCTTGTTAAAAGATAATATTATTTTGATTGTGAATTTCAATTTGACTTTAGATACTTTTTATTTTAGATACTTTGTATTAAATAGTTACAATTGTTGTTCTCTTGTTCTGTTTTACAACGGAAAGAGGGATGTAGTAGCTTTTGAGGGCATGGACCCCTCCCCCGAGGGCAAAAGTCTGACTTCCAGCTCACATGCATTACAAACGCTTTTTATTGGGTTTACTTCATTCATGCATTTCATTCATACATCCAAAGATCGTGATTTAGATCTGAAACAGAGAACGCTCACCTCTGACCAGTAGAGTGGTACGACTCTGGAGAACTTTGTGAACTTGAGAAATTTAACGCCCAACACACAGACACATTGAGAGTCTTCAGTTGGCAAGTACGAACTCGCAGCCCAGGTGATGAGAATCAAACACACTACCAACCAGACTATCCTGGCCTAACAATTACAAGTCCTGTAAATAACTGATCAAAAAGATATACTAGCATTGAATTTTCAACGCCAGATGAGGATTCAAAGCCAATTATGGCAACCAAAATTGCGGGAATTTTTTACATCAGTTGGGATAACGCAATGCAGATTAGAAAATTTTAATTTTCTTCATTCTGTATTATTTTAATTCAAAAGTACTTAAAAAAGAATCGGACAAATCAATTAATTAACAATGTTTGATTTTAAACGCATCAAACATTATGAAAATAAACACAATCGTTTAAAATAATCTATCGAAAACATGTTAAGCCTAACATGATTAGTGTGGAAAAAAATAAACTGAATTTGTTACTTATTTGGAGGTTGGAAACGGAAAATATTTGGTTAGAATTTTTTAACGATTCATTAATAAAAATTTAATGAATTAATATTTGAAAAACTGTATTAACATCAAATATCATCCACTACAAGTTTTAAATAACTTACTTGAATAAAAAGTAAATATTAACGATTGAAAATTTGAAATCGTTATATTATTTATATATATATATATATATATACACTGAGAGTATGAGCTAATAGTAGGATTTGAAAAACGAATTTTATGAAGAAAAATTGCTTTTATTAATTTTATTCGACCTCTATTATATGAATGCGAAATAATTCCATTAAACAATGTGAATTTTTTATCAGAAGTCTTACAAAAAAATTATTTATTTCCTTATTTTTATTAAGAATCGTTTTCTGGAAAATTAATTGACTACATTGTAAGAAAATACTTTAAAGGAATAAATATTATTTATTAAAATAAGTATAAAGCATTATCCTCTGCAACTCTATAAACTAAAAATCTAGAGCTGTTTTAAGATGACCATCCAATCACTCATCTACTGGAAATATATCAAAATTTAAGCTATTCATACTATTTCATTAAAAATATTTTGTATGCTAATTAACTGCAATATATAAGTAGGAGAATATTTTAATAGTATAAATGTTATAGTCATAATTTGGAAAATAACATTTTAACTATAAATAATTTTTCCTGAAAGAAGAAAGAAACAATTATACCTGTGAGGGCAATAAAAATATTCCTATCAACCAAAAGAGAATAAATGTTTAAGAAATATTTAATTAAAAAATTATGGCAACTAAAGCTTAATTCATCTCACTATAAGACATTTTTAATGATTTAAATGCATCTAACTAAAATCAAACAATAAACATCACTTTGGAACAAACAAAATAAAAGTAAGAGCTGCCTTAAGATGCCTTTCTAATCACTATTTTTCAACAAAGAAGAATAAAATTTTAAGGTAAATCCCCTCCCGTCGCCAGAGCCCGTCTGTGCATACAGAGGTCTTTAAAAGGGTATTTATTTTTATCGAATCTCCGTAGAAGACCACTGCATCTTCAATTCCCAGAATATTAAGGTTTCATATCCTTGATTCTTAAGTACTTAACGGAAATCCCACAAGATGCAGTTAAATAAAAGAATTTACTCTCGTCTTTTATTTAACGATTCCCAGTCTCGGATCGACTACTCACAAGTACTAAAAGATTCAAGTGCAGTTTGTCAGGCAGCGAGTGTGCACAGAAGTCTAGCTACTGTCTCCTGTGTGCACAGCAGAAGTCAAAAACATGCCAAAATGCATATTGAATGAAGGATGGGGCAGAAAAGAAGAAAAGGAGAAAACGGAACAAATATTAAACCTTCTGCTTCGAAACTTCTTCGCGAGACAAAAGGGGAAAAAAAGGCTCCTAGAAATAAGCAGAGAGCTTTATAGGGTAACAAAGTGTTTACCTTCTCCTTATTTTGCCGATCGTTCAGACGGTGGATGCGTTATATTTGCAAGGAATGCGCTCTTTTGTGTATTAATAAAGGAAAAAGTATCGCGGTTTTATATATAGAAATACTTTGAAATTATTGACTCGGACGGGATTTCTGTTTCAAATGTTAACCTGTCGAGGCCTGTAATTGTTTAATTTTGTTACAAACAAATGCTTTTTAATGATTGCTTGTTTTTAAATGTATTTCTATGACTAATGGGGAGTCAGTGATTCCTGGATATAACCTCGTAATACACAATTATTGTATATTTTTATAATTCTTATTTTTTTCTATCATCATCTCTTGTATGTAATCTATAAAAGCAAAATAAAATTTATAATTATTTCTTTTACAGGTTATGCAGATATTGTATCAAAGAAGAATTTTACCTCCACTCCCAATCTGGTATATATTCTACAACACTAACTCCTAGTGTCTCATCGCCCTATAGATAATACTATTGCCTGATTGTATTGTTTTGGTACGATGCGTGATACAATGTTTGAATGATAATAAATGACTAATATCATAGATAATTCATGGAAAATCTTAGTAGATCGCATATGCTGATAACTTGGAGAAAGACAAGAAAGCTTTCGGGTATCTCCGTTAAATCCCCATATACGCTGAAGTGTCAAAAGTGGGAGCTTCGTGGGGTTTGTGCCACACTCGAACTCTACCATCAGCTCGTAACAACTGAAATCGTGACTCATCTGACCACGCCACGGTTTTCCACTGGTCTAGTGACCAGTCGATATCCTCACGAGCCCAGGAGAGTCGCTGCAGGCGATGTCGTGCTGTCAGTAAAGACACTCGAGTCTGTCTTCTGCTGTCATAACCCAAGGAAGACAAATTTCGCCGCACAGTCCTATCGGACACGTCCCTCGTACGTCCCACATTGATTCCTGCAGTTATTTGACGAAGTGTTGCGTGTCTATTAACATTGGCCATTCTACACAGACGTCAGCGGTTTCGGTCGTTAAATGCAGGTCGTCGGCGCCAACTGCGCTGTCCATGATGGGATGGGATGCCTGAAATTTCATACTCTCGCCACACTCTTGATACTGTGGATCTCGGAATGTTGAATTCACTAACGGTATCCGCAATGGAATGGCCCATGCGTCTAGCTCCAACTAACATTCCACGTTCAAAGTCTGTTAATTCTCGTCGTACCGCCTTAATTTACGAAAAACCTGTTCACATGAATAACTTGAACACAAATGAAAGCTCTGGAAAACAAACTGCACATTTATACTTTTTCTCTGCGATACTACTGCCATCTGTATATTTGCATATTGCTATCCCATGACTTTTATCACTTCAGTGCAAAAAGGATATTTTTTATTTCACTTATCCACAATCTTAAAATGAAAACACTTTTTCAAATAGCTTTAATCTTAAGCGCACATAGTCGAAGATATAATATATTTAATCCATTTCCTTCGAAGCAGATGTATTTTGTAATACATATTAATATTTTTTACTAATGCTATTAGGCTGATTGATGGTAATTTGGAAACGTCCCCTAGGTTGTTCGCACTGACAATTTAATGTTGATAACCAACAATCCTAAATATAATAACGTTGATGAGGTTCTTTATGATAAAAGTTACCCTTTGAATCGTTTCAAAAGATGCAAATACTTGATTTGATAACGTGAGATGATGTAGTAGGAAAAAGTATTCAGTTACATTATGTATTATATTAAGTATGCATGGTACTGATTCTTTCTTCTTGTTATCTTTCCTCTACATAAATTTGTGGAAAGTTACCCGATTAACGTAAAAAAAAATTAAATACATAGCTTAAAAGTCCAAAACTATTCTCAACTTCTACCTGAAATTTCTGCAGCATTAAATGATTTTGGATGATTTATTATTTAATTTTTTCTAAAAATTCAATCGTAAAAATATCTCCCAATCTATTGATTGATTACTGACATAATGTTCCTGCAAAAATCTTTCAGGATTTTTTTTAAATAAAAGTTTGAAAGAATCTGAGGAAAATTATGTATGCAAAATATAACTAATTATAAATATGTCACTTTATATATAAAAAAACGTATTTCGTAAAATCCGTGTCTGAATTTTAGTATGAATAAAAGCTGAATAAATTCAGTCCTGCTTTTTTACACAAGCTGAATTTCTATTCAAGTAAAAAAAAATCAAGTCGTTGTCTGAAAGGGGTTAAAAACCTAAGTGTGGTAATGTTAAAATTACTTACAAAAAGATTCTAAATGAAAAGATAATATGTTACAAATAAATGTAGCTTAGATATTTAAAATCCAGGCAGGACCAAAATATCGCATTAAACATCGTTAAACAATTATTTATTATTGTGATACAGTAACAGCGGCAATTTAACAATTCAGTCCATATTTAATTTTTTTAAAAACAAGTCGTACGCAAACGAGAAGAAGGATGTTGGTAGCCGCTTTTGTAACTTTAGCTGTAATTGATTGTCCCAGATAACTACTGTCTTCTGAAGGTGAAAACTTCCAGCAAAAACCAAAGGATTAAATATAGAACATTCTTCCATTGATATGTGTGTGCGCGCGCGTGTGTGTGTACGTGCGTGTGCGCGCGTGTGTTCACGTTTTAATGTCTCAAACTTCCCGAACGTTTATTAACCCACTAATTAAGTTTGTTAATACATCCAAAATGATCCCCTTAGCGTTAAATAGTCAATGCAAATAAACGCCCTTTATTGCACAAAACAGAAGTAAATAATGACAGCTAATATTATCTTACGTTTCCTCTGAAAACGCAAAGTAATCTCTTCCAACTTGAGTTAAAATTTTACGAATCATCCTTGCTATAGAAAAAAATATATTTACTAATCATCCTTGCTATAGAAAGAAAATATTTACGAATCATGCTTGCTATAGAAAAAGAAATATTTAGGAATCATGCTTGCTATAGAAAGAAAATATTTACGAATCATGCTTGCTATAGAAAGAAAATAATTACTAATTATTAGTTCTATAGAAAGAAAATATTTACGAATTATTAGTGCTACAGAAAGAAAATATTTACGAATTATTAGTGCTA
>JAOUZG010039019.1:3742031-3802039 GCA_026289955.1 Argiope argentata | reverse complement strand
AATTATTAGTGCTACAGAAAGAAAATATTTACGAATTATTAGTGCTATAGAAAGAAAATATTTACGAATTAATTTTGCTGTAGAAAGAAAATATTTACGAATTATTCTTGCTGTAGAAAGAAAATATTTACGAATTATTCTTGCTGTAGAAAGAAAATATTTACGAATGATCCTAGTTGTAGAAAGAAAATATACTTTCCTTAATTCTTTAAAGTTGGTTCTTTTTGCTTAAAATCGATTTTTTAGTTAAACAGGACAGGAATGTAATTAGAACAGGTTGAACAATAAACGAAAATCTCACTTTATGAAAGAGGTATGAAATATATATATTTTAGTGTGACTTGAAATTTTATCTGAATTTCATTATACATGCATTGAACCAATTGAATATTAACTTAGTTTTCTGTTACATGAACAACATTTCAATATCATCGTAAATATTTTTACTGTATATTATTTTTCAATAGTTGCTTAAGGTGAAATTATATTTTAATTTGAAATTATTGCAATTTTTGATTTATGAATATCTTGCAACATGCATAGCTTTTAAAAATGTCAAAGTTAAAATCTGTGGGCTCCCTTTTCAAATATATCTAAAAAAAGATGTGTATAATAATAAAAAGTTTGATCAACAAGTCACCATTAATTTTTTCATTGTCCTTTTACTTATCAAATTTCAAGTCTTGTTTTCTTTTTGGGTAAATAACTTTATTTTTATTTTTTTTCTCCTGGCGCCCAATAGGATAGCATTTTATAACGAATAGCATAATATGTTTTGGAAGCCAAATGGCATTAGAAGGATTTTTGAAAACTTAAAATAGACATTAGAAATCTCAATAAGTTTTAACTAAACAAATAAAATTAACAACTAAATTAGAATTTGTAATTCACTCTAAAGAAGATTATATAATTTTCGAATTAAATAAGGGAATACATCATTAGCATTAGAGAAAATAAAATATATTTTTAGAATAAATTATTTGTATTTCTTAATTTTAGACAGTCAAACAACAAACCCAATAGTATGCATGTTATTTCTATACACTTCAAATGCCCCAAATAACTTGTGATCAAACGTCACTACTTAAGTAGAGCTAATAAATAAGTGCATTTGAAATTTAGACTCCAGAATTTATATATTCTGATGGAAATGAAAACGTGGCCTATCAATATAATACCGAATATTAGGAGACGTTTCCATATTCATGAGATATAGACGAAATCTCTTAATTAAGAAAAGTTAGTAGCAGTTTCTCATTAGAAGGAGTCTGCTGTTGTGGAAAATGGTCTACGTTAATTCCTATTCGTGAAAGTTTCTTTGCGTCCATTTCAGTTCATTAAGAGTTTCATTGAATTTGGTCAAAGGATTGAAATAGTCCAGTACTTGTTTGGACTTTCTCAAGAACATAGATGAAAGCTAAAGGAATAATACTAGGCTAAGATTTTGATGGACAATGTTTGGCTTAGTATTTGTTTTGTTTAATTTATCTATGTATTCATATTCATGTTTTTTGCCCCATGAGAGACTTTAGATAAATAAATGCTCTGTTTTATTATTAATTTATTATGATTAATAAAAAAAGTGGCCCGCTGAGTATCATGAAATTATACTTTCAATTTATTTTAAAAATAGATTTGAACATTTACTATTTCAACGAATTTAATTTTTTTCAAATGAATCCTTTTGGAAAAAAACCAGTTTCACATTTTTAATTTTTTTTTGGCTACATTTTTTTAATTAATTAGAAATTGGAATGTAGATTTATTTCCCCGTTCGTCTACAACGTATATGAGAGAAATTTTAAAAGTTATAACACCATAAATAAGTAAATATCTGAACACTCGAACGAAACCAACTTGGGGAAACTAAAATAAAGTAAACTAAAGGACTAAATTGTGTAATGTAACATGAAATGATATTCCTATAATTGTCCATAATATCACACAACAGTGAGGTAAAAAGATATCATTAATCTCTTCAAAGCAATCTAGTCAAATAAAAGTTAAGAATAAATGGTTCAATTTTTTTTGCTCCAACTTCTGTTTTTCTATACGATATTAAATATTTATCATTTTGAGGAGTTTTTTACAACTTTTTGTAATCCGAATTTTACACCCGAAAAGTGTTTCAAACAGAACAAGAAAAAAATAAAATAAAAGTTCTGGAAAAATTTCTTCATTGCTTTGCACTACTGATAAAAGTGCACTTTTTATCTGTTACAATTTCAGAGTTTATTTTTCAATTTAAAAATTTCATAAGCTCGTTTCATTTTTTTGCTTTAAAAAGTTGAACCATCTGGGACCAGTCGTCAAAGGTAGTTGAAGTTTGCAGTCATTGGGATATTCAATGCAACTTACATTTTATGATATTTGTTTTGAATGAAATGTGAATAATATTAGAGAATTACGAATAGTTTTGGAAATATGTACAAAAATAATTGAAAGCTGTGTGAACAATTTGAAAACCTTTGGGTTGTTTTTTAGAAACTACTAAAAATATGTAGTATCTATTTTCAATTAATTCGGGAGCAAATTTGTTTTATAGAATCAATTCAAAAGAATTTTATAACCACATAATATCATAATCGTTGGATTAGGATAAACATTAAGGACTTTAACGCAATTTATCACAGTTTCGCGAAAACATATATAAATCGTGTAAATTAAATTAAATAGAAAATTTACATCCAAACGCATTCAGAAATGTATAATCGCCAATAAAAATAACGATATGTCTTTTTATCCATGTTATTTTAACATTGCATCATCACAAAGTTAATGCTAGTGAAAATGATTAACATAGTAAATTAATACTGTAAAATAATTAGTATATTGGAATTTTCCTATTGTGTCTTTTTATCCATGTTATTTTATCATTGCATCATCACAAAGTTAATGCTAGTGAAAATGATTAACATAGTAAATTAATACTGTAAAATAATTAGTATATTGGAATTTTCCTATTGTGTCTTTTTATCCATGTTCTTTTATCATTGCATCATCACAAAGTTATTGCTAGTGAAAATGATTAACATAGTAAATTAATACTGTAAAATAATTAGTATATTGGAATTTTCCTATTATAGAAGACGAGACTTTTACGAAGTTGGTCGAGTATACCTTTTCTTATACGGGCATCAAATTTCGTTTTAAAATTAGCAGTAATTCTAGAAATATATTTAATTTTACTAGCTTAAACCTCGGTTTGAAAATAGCGGAGCTACTAATAAACATAAATTAAGTAAACTCCAGATTACTAAAAGGAAAAAGCATTTTTGTTTTATTTTCCTGTGATTCCAGAATTGATGAAACAACTCGTCAATGGAATTACAATTATTTTTTCTTTATTTCACTTGGATAAAATTCTTGTTACTTTACTTATACTCTCGTATACTAAATATGCATGAAAATATATCGTACTAGTCTAAAAATTTGATATTGGGAATTAGTGAAGCATCATATTTTAGACCTCCAAGAAGGAATTATGGAATTATGCAATCTTATCTGCTAAAATGGATATTCAAAAATGGAAAACTTAGAGAAACGTGTAAGAGAATAAGTTAGATTAAATGAAGTTGAAATTGATAAGTTAGATTAAATGAAGTTGAAATTGATAAGTTAGAATAAATGAAGTTCCGTAGTTGATCTTTTGTACCAAAAATTTAGTATTGCATCAAATATTTACTAAATTTGAGTAAGGGAGGTTATTGCATTTCTCTATTCTGCCATGTACATGGAAAAAGAATAACTTAAAAAAAGGCTAGATGCATTAGATTTGGTGTGAGGTTTTATCATAAAAGAAAAAAAACTATATCAAATAATAGCCTAGTTGATTGCCTGTTAGTGTATCTATTCTTGAGAGTTCAAATGAGATTTCTCAGTGAAGCAACAAGTTAGATGTATGAAAATTGGTACGTAATTTTAGCAATAAAATTGCAGCATTGTGTCGAATTTTCACATCAATCAGTTACTTTCTAAAGTTAGAATATCCATCTGCAATACAAACACAATATGTATACAGCCATGAAATAAATACAAGCAGTAAATCAATAAAAAAAAGACTAAGCGCTCTAATTTAATATGAACTTAGAGAAATTGTAGCTTACGATAGGAAACAAAACTACAGTAAGAAGTCTCGTCAGGCAAATAATAGGATAAATAGTAGGAACTGCGAATATTTCATCGGATTAAAAAATACTTTTATGTTAAAACTGCATAACTTTCGTTCTTTTAAATAAATTTTTTACTTATCTTTATTAATATTATATGATAAGAACAAGTGATTTATTGTCTAATTTTAATGAAAATAGCATTGATATTGCTATTATTTATCACGTATAACCAAATTAGCATAAAATAATAAAGGACACTTTTTTATCATTATAAAACAAGAGATTCGATAAAATTAGATGGTTGTATTAGTCTCAAGAGGAATATAAAAGTGGACATATTTGGAAGAAGAAGACCGCATTCGCATCACAAGAGAGGTAAATTAACATAAATCCGATTATTCATTATCGAATTTGATGAACACTGCTTCTGGCATTTATATTTCAAATTTCTAAATTGAAGTTGTTTATAAATGTGCCCTAGTTTGAAACACGGGCTCTTATTTCTTCGATAGAAAAAGTAAAAGTAATTTTTTATTTATTACTTTCTTTGTGGTGTTTGGTAGTAAGTACTATTTTACTGATATTTTACGATTTAATTATTTTGCGTTATACCATCTTAATTTGTATATTATATATATCCAGAAAAATATAAAATCCTATTGCGCGAATGCGCAAATAAAATAATAATTCCAATTAATAGAATATCTTAAATATAAAATA
The DNA here is from genome assembly GCA_026289955.1 of Argiope argentata. NCBI lineage: Eukaryota > Metazoa > Arthropoda > Arachnida > Araneae > Araneidae > Argiope > Argiope argentata. The sequence goes on along the minus strand of JAOUZG010039019.1, from coordinate 3,797,207 downwards.
AAATTCTTGATAATTTCTTGATGATTAAGTCTTTTAAATTCGAAAAAAAAATTGTAGCTATCTCTTACTACCTTCTATAAATAAGGTAATTGTTATCGCCCCTTTTGTAACTCTCATTCATTCAAATCTAAAATATTTAAATTATAGGACACTTAAATTTTATTTTTAAAATCATAAATATGCATCATTCTCAATTAATCATTTGTTGTTGAGTCCTTGACCGGTAGATGATAAAGTATAAATGATTCGTTGAAAGTCACAATCCAGTAACAACAGTACTTTTTCTTCTGTTAAGGAATTCTTGCTGACGATCTATACTTTTTATATCAACTGATTAAATACATTTATTTTTGACTAGAAAGAAAATTTCATTTTATATAAAAATCAGCTGATCTGTAAATTATAGAATTACGATTTTATAATAGGAGTTAGAATTCATGTGCACCATGAGTAGATCGATAAAATAAATTAGAAAAAATATATAGTCTTCAACAAGTAGGCTTGTCTTCAGCAATTGACAGAGGGAATTTTACAAATATTTTTTGTAAATATTTCAAAAACAACTTCAAACATAAAAATTGCTTACCCAATTTTTTGAAAAAATATTAAGTCTTTTAAATTTAAAAACTATTCCAATTTTTTTCCACATTTAAATTTTTACTATTTAATTCACAATTAATTACTCCAAATATAATGAATTTCAAATTCAGATTTTCATAAATTCATAACTATGAGGGTTTTGCATAAGGCTTCAAAACTTAAATTAATAAACCGATAAAATGTAACTTATTATTGAATTAAAATGGCGCATTCTAATCAACCACATGCTAATACACAAAATTTTAAAATTCCACATTATCAGAAAGTGATTGCATAAAAGGTAACAAAATTCCAAAGGTATAAAAATTAAATAAACATTTACAATAATATGAACGGTTTACGGATTTGTGCATATTTATTTTTCAGTCACTATGAATCTATTTTGATGAAATTTTAATTTAAAAAGAAAAGACATTACATCAATTCTGAAAGGTCATTTTTTCGTAATTTTCACGATCATGAAAAATTAATAATTTTATTCCCGAATAATTTTAGGTAATTCCAAAAATTACTTGAAAAAAATACTTTTAAAAGGGAACATTTATTCCATGAAAGTTCATTTCAAAAGAAACTATTTGAAATAAAATGAATGAAAGAGATTTAAAAAACAAAGTTCTTTTCTTATTTTATACCTAGAAAAAGAACTTTATTCTTATTTGAAATAAAATCACTAGTTGTCTCTCGATCTTTGAAAGAAAATCAAATATCCATTTAAAAAAATTAGCAACCGAATTAAAACTGATTCCGGATAGATAAATAGCATTGGATCGTTAATTCCAGGTAATTCATCAGCAAGTTCAAGTACAAGCCAATTACATCTTTAAAATTAAAACCCCTTCGTAAGCGATGAGCACCTGGCATTGCATTAGTGGAGCTAATAAATAAACGCATTTGAAATTTGGACTCCAAAATGTGTATCTTCCGATGGTAATGAATATGGAGCTTATCATTGGAATGCCGATGTTTGGAGGCGTTTCCCATATTCATGAGGTATGGACGTAATCTCTTAATTACGTAGGGTTTGTAGCTGTTTCTCATTAGAAGGAATCCGCTGTTGTGGAAGATGGTCTACGTTAATTCCCAGTCGCTAAAGTGTCTTCGCACCCATTTCAGTTCATTAGGAGTTTCATTGAATTTGGTCAAAGGATTGCAGTAGGCTACCGCTTGTTTGGACTTTCTCGAGACCAAGACTGAAAGCTAAAGAAATAATGCTTAGCTAAGATTACGATGTGGAGTGTTTGTCTTAGGTTTTGTTTTCGTTTATCTTCGCTTATTTATGTATTCTTTGTGTATTATTTTATGGAGATATTTCGACCAATATGTCTCTAGTGAATTTATGAATAAAAATTGTTCATTAGAAAAGCTAAAAATGCTCGTATAGTTTATGACAGCAATTTGTTGAAATTAATTGGATAGACAGTTTTCTTAATACTATATCAATTGCTAACAATTTAATATAAATATGATTAAAATTTCGATCAATTAGTACTAGCATTGTTTGCCGTTATTTAATAACTATTCAATTATTAAAATGGTATACTTCTAAAATACATCTTTATGTTAGAGTTATCTTATATTATTAATGTTAGAATATGTTGAAATAATACTCTAATGCGCTATATTGAATATTATTTTATTTGTCTACCAATGCAAAACGAAACATTTGAATATAAGCTCTATTTGACTGCTTCCGATAGAACTTTGAATTTTAAATTATGCTTCTTCAAATAATAAATATATCTGCTTTTGTTTCTAGTAATTATAATATATATTTGCTGCATTATTTTCAATACAACATAGATTTCGGAAATAAATATTTAAGTTCGAATGTTATAAATGTATGAATTCTTGCTATACCCTGACTAATGAAATCAATTCAAAATATTCAAAGCAATTAGTGTCTAGCATAATTGCTCTTATTTATATTCTAGAGAATAAAAATTTTATTTATCACTTTAGAGCAATAAAATATATACGAATTCGGAAAATAAATTATAATATTTTTATTTGGCTTTATATAATTCAAAATGAATAATGAGTTTAACATCGCCAAGGGAAATTACTCTTTTTCCATTTTTTAAAAATAGATCTCGAAATAGAAAGAATGTATTACTGGTGAAAAATAGAGTACAATGTATTTAAATATAGAATAAAATATATTTATTGCTGTAGTTTAATGTCTTTATTCTGTTATTACGGAATAGTATGCAAATTGAATCCGTTTGCCAAGTCTGTTACTGCAAGACTTTCAATATCATTTCTTTAAATATTGAATTCTTATTCATTTGAAATACAAAATAAGGAACAACGGAGCAATATCCTCTTAAATTGTCAAAAATAATATTGCAGAAATTGCACAAATATTTCTATTTTTTATTGAGATTTTATTTAAAATTCATATAAACGTATTTTTAACTAATTATATGTAAAAATTAAAACTACTTAAAAAGTTAAAACTGTTTGAATATCAATTTTATGTTTGCTTTCTCATAAATAACATTTCTTTTAAAAAATTCAATGGTTTTTATCAAATATATGTCAAAGGTCAGTCAAAAGAACTGATAACATTAATATAAATATACTAACAAATCAATCAATTCGAAAAATACAATAAAGTTTTTGTATTGAAGTATACATAGAGGTCATAAAAGAACTATCGGTTTTGAAGCAAATGCAGACAAAACGAATCTAAGAATTGAGGCCAAATTTTATATACAGATTGCGAAACGAAAGGGAATTTCTTGGGAGAATTCCGGGAACAGCATTTGGGGATAAAAGTAATAGATATGAGATTTTTGCTTCTGTTTGAACTACAATGGGTCAATAATTGCAGTAAACGTACAAAAAAATTTACTATGCAGAATTTTTTCTTATAATTCTAGTAGCAAAGAAACATAATAAATGAAATTCTCAAAAATGAAAGACACACAGATCAACGGGAATAATTTATGAATTAACATCATGATCTTCTGTCTCACATGTAACATTTTCAGTGTGCTGACTATGCCTTCTATAAAAATCGTACCAGATCGGTGATTTTTTTAAATTTTCAACTGCTTTTTTTTATAGTTTTTTTATGTTTTCCTTCTATTCGTTAAGTTTAATTACAGAGATTTCCAAATACAGAATGGTATTTTGAGATTGATTTATTAATACAATCAAGAATATTTAAAATACAGATAGTAAGCGTTCAAAATGCACGATTTAACTATTTTATGAATCTACTTGTACAACTTTAAATTAGATAAATATTACTTTGGAAATGAAAATTTCCCTCAGTTTGTAACAGGAATAGTTAAGTTATATTAACTTCCCATTGTAAAGCAACACTAGAGCTATTTTAGAAGAGCCTCGTAACTTTGAACCGCTGTCAGATGGTGAGGACGACATTTAAGCTCTCACCCCCTTTTAACACTTCACCACACCACACCACACCACACCAGCGGGAAAACGTTTGGCTCTGACAGTTTTAACGCGCAACAGACCCCTTTACACGTTAGTTCTTTGATGGAATCAGGTCTCGAACCTGAAACTCTCCGGTTCCGAAGACCTTATCACCAGGCCGCTGCAGTCTGCAACAGGAATGAATAGGGCGCTGCAGCCTGCAACAGGAATGCATGATTGAATCATAATGATTCCCTTTATGCCTTAAATGATTGGCATAGGTATCGTGTAATCGTGGAAGAACTGAGAATATTTACAAAAGTGTATTTCATTGACTAGCCCTATAATATATAAATAGGAAAGTCATACCAGATTCTCTGATCCGCCCGAAGGCATACGGGATAAACTATAAACTGAATAAGTGGACTGCTGCAATAGCAACAGTGGCGGAAACTGTGGTTGAGTCATAATGGTCATCAATGGCCACAGTTCAAACATTCCCGCAGGAAGTACTTCTCGTCATCGATAAGAGGAACCAACCTCCCATTTATTTGTGAACCCTCCAATGTAGCGAGATCCAACCACCATACCCGACGTATCCCATCCTCATTTCGAGGTGCCCTGCGGTCGGAGTGCATTTACAGTAAAATGTCTTGGAGACTTTTTTTCATTTTCTAACTTCATTTTTTTCATTATTGTTTCGTTTTTACCTCAGTAAACGAGCAGAAAAAGATAATTCATTAAAACCACAATCCGTACTATTTATTTAATCATTTACATCCAACTACAATCTCATCTACTTTTCATATATTCCTTCATACAAATAAGTTATGTGCCAAAATATACAATACAGAAATTCCAGAATCTGGAACTCGTGGTTACGTTTATCGACGAGAAGTAGCACTAGCTACACTTGTTCGTAGTAGTGAAAAGGGAGTTGTGTTGTGCAGTTGTTTGAAATGGGTCTCTCGACAAAGAAAAAATGTGCTTATAGTTGAGAATTATTTCCACTCATACTGAAGATGTCATGAAGGTGGGCCGAGTTTTAGAAAGCTGGCAGAAAAACTCCAGGAAAAGTTTAATAAGATAGCACCAAGTAGTGCAGTTACGCTGTCTGTTGATAAGAAATTTCGCTATTCTGGTTGTGTACTGTGTCAACGGTAAGGGAATGTAAAAGGAGAATGTGTTCAACTGGGAAGATCAAACCAAAAACTGTGTCTTCATTATGTGAGAAAATCATCTCTTTTTGCAGGAGTTTGTAGCAACCATTTATTGAAGATATGTTTGAGATTCTGCTTGAACGATATGACCACGGTTTACAGCGAGGTAATGCACAATTTAAACACTTACATTACGTATATCGTTTGTAAATCAACACGTTAATATTGTGTATGTACATATCTTTTGAGGAAAAATAAACTAATAAAGGACAATAATGTAATTTTTTTCATCTTTTCATTTCAGTTCTATGCTTATTTTTTCATTTCAGTATGGTATATTTTGGCGCTACTGGATTAATTGCAGAGTGGCTGGACTCCTGTATGTCTCATTTGATGATTCATTTGTTTTCTAGTAAAAATGCCTTTCATTTCTAAAACAAACGTTTAGTGACGAATCTAATAATTTTGGTGAAGGACTCGGCGATACTGCACTAGGCTCTCATCAAAAAGAGGATTTAAACCCTTCTTCTTAAACCTTAAACCTTCTGACGAGGGTTCGCCTTGAACCTTCAGTGGAACCCAGTATTGAGCACACGGCCCTTCTATTCAGAAGCCCTTCTACTAGACCACCGCTACCATCTTGAAAGTATCCCGCCATTCTTGAAACTAAGATATGTGTTTGGTTAATGCTATGAAATGCTGCAGGTAGAATGTACTCTGATAAATCTACTGAAACTCCTACAATCTAGAGAATGATATCTGTTAGATATGATAATAGGCTGCAGGGAAATTGGTACTCTGGTAAGACTATAGAACTTACTACAAACTTGAGGGCAGAGTAAGTTCAATGCATTAAGACTCTGCGTCAGATTATTATCGTAAATTAGTAGAAACTCCTGTAACCTGGAAAATGATCTCATAAATTCCCATGATAATGAAATTCTTACTCATGAGAGAAATAAGTTCAAGTTAGGGAGGTTTATTATCTATATAAATTTTAACAAACGCCTGGACAAAAAATAACCGTTTACGTAAATGTTATTCATTGTAAATTATTTAAATTATTTTGTTTGCTTAAAATAATGGATTTTAAATATTAAAAATATTGTCATCTATTATAATACTATTTAAATTTTGAAGAAGCGTCTATTTTCATGGCGTCACTGTCACGTGATAAATCATTAGTTATAGTAGTGTTATGTAATAAAACGAGGTCAGATTTTTTCTTTCTAGTAAGACACATAAAATATTTTTTAATTGGGGTGAAACTCCTGCCGAATAATACTCGACAGTTTGAATTCATTCCATTCTTCTTTCTAATTAAAATACACTGAGTTGTAACTCAATTATATATTAGAATGATTTAATTTGTATCGAAGGAATTTCAAAGCTTCCCTAAGTATTTTAATTGAAATAAATGTATGTATTCATATAAATATATTTACAGAACTACATTTTGTATTGAAATTTCAATTAACTATTGAGCCTAGATTAGACAAGATACCCTCCATTTTTTCCATTATAAAAGGTCCGAAAAAGAGGGAAATATTTGCCTTTATTTTAAGGCTTTTTAAAATACTTATTACTTATTTGCCACGAGATATGTATTTTTTTTTCTTATGAAAAAGCATTTTACTTAATTATTCAAAAAAATCGAAAGATACTTTTTCCAGATGAAAGAACATTTGAAATTTATGACGTATAATTTATTTTGATTAGAAGAAGCTTTTAATCATTTCATTAAATCGTTCGGTTTTATTTATCCATCCACAGAAAAATTGAGTTAAAAGGAAATAACGTATCCGTAAGTAATATTTCAAGACGAGATTGAAAAATGTGAGATTTCTTTTCAAAGTATTTTCGAATATGAAATTTAAAGAAAGCAAATTGTGCAAGATGAATGTGTTAGTAATTGCTGTTAATGCAAAGATATATAAATCAAAACCATTTAAACTATATTAGATATGCTATTTAATTATTTAATAATTTATCGATGAAAGAAACGGAAGAATTTTCCCAAAGATTGTATTGATATAAGATTGTTTTTTTATTAATGTGCCCTGGTTTCCAAAATTTTTGGCACAAATCAGATTAAGAACAATAACATAGCCATAAATGCATTTTTTTAAATAAACCCATATGCGTAAAAAATACTGCTGTATAAATGTTTTAAAATTAATGGAGTCATCTAATTTCATAAAACACGATGTAAAAATCCGATAAGGTGCCTATAGTTTCTGCAATTAGAAAATGATTGATAAAGTTCTAAAATACCAATGCTGTATGTATAAATGAAATGCCCATGTTGCAAGTACAGCATGAAACATTACCGTATTTTGTCTGAAAAATTATGGTGACAGAATGGTGGTTTTTTCTAAAAACAGAATCTAAAACAGAACCGACTAAGTCAAAAGTGAAGAAAGACTTAATTACAGGATTGATCCACCTCAGACTGCTCTCATTGTAGCCAACAAAAAGTTGATCCTCAAATCAACTATCTGTTTAAAAGGGAGGGTTAATGTAAGGCATCAGGCAATCTGTATTGCCCTCAAGTCACACTGTCTCTTCAGATTGCAAAGCTTAACGGAGCAATCATTCGGAGTGCAAGCCAAAGGATCCTAGCAGCTGAATTGAAAAATATTCAGACTTTGGTAAGTTCATCATTATTTTTTTTCGTCTGGCTTAATAGGTTTGGATGGATAGATTTGACTGGTCCAGTTTATGTATGCATATAGGTAATTCTGTGAATAGTCACACTGATCTGTTTGGCGACTACAGAGGCAAGGTTAATACTCAGTTATGTAGAGATGATATTCTTGATTCCGATTATTTTGATGAATGTACAATGAATGCCAATTCCATCGTACAAATGTATAATTATAGACCATAATGACTTCAACGTTCGAGAGACGATAATTGTGGGTGTAAGTTGAGCAACTCGTTCTCCAAACTTAGACTTATTGAGCATGATTAAGATGTTTTTGTGAAGTGCATTTTTGCACCTAACCGCCTCCTCAACCCTTTAGAATCTCCAATTGTCTTGACACAATAAAGAATCTTGATGATAATTAAGTTAAAGAAATTCTTATCATTCTGAGCACTAAGCATTACCGTAAAATAAAGTACGGAGGAATGTTTTGTCTCTTATACTTTAATTAGTTCTTAAAATTTTGCATACTTACATGTTCTAAATAACAAATATTTCCCTTTTTTCAAAACTTAAATGATAGGTACTGTATTAATTTTGGTTAATTTGAGTGATAATGTTTGGGATAAATATCTAAATATTTACAATATTAATTAAAAAGCCCAACATATTTGAAATTATTAATTAATAACTAAAAAAGTAAAAAGAAATTAAGTCTGTAAAATCATATAATTTAATTTACTAATAAAAGAAAGCGTTTTAGTTATTTTTTTCTGCTTAAGAAAATATGAAGTTGAAAGTATATTTAAAAAAATTATCTAAATTATTTTTAAATTCATTAAATAGAAAAGAATTAACACAATTTGTTTTTAATGACTTAACTGCTTTTCTTGAATGTAACATATTTGTTTGAATAGATATTAAAAAAACGCCTTTTAAGTTTGTATATTCATACATTGCATTTTTTCTTTCCATAGAAAATGGAAACTTAATTATTTTAAATTCATCTTACAATTCAGTAGATTAAACGCGAAAATTATCTTCTTCAACACTTCTTTTTTTCCTTGAAAAACATATTTCTTGTTCAGAATTTATTATTTTTTCATATTTCTTAATACTTATGTTATAAAGGTTATTAATTTGCGGTGCATTCAAAAACTTTTTTGTGTTACTCTTTTGCATCCTTCCACACTTTCTTCCTCGACCACCCTTTTAAAGAGTTTAATGTTTCGTAACGACTTTGAGTTCATGATTAAACCACGAAAAGATTAAATTGAGAAGTCGGTAAAGGAAAAAAAATTATTATTATATATTTTTTATCTTTTTTTTTTCATTTTTCAAAATCCTTGGCAAGTTTGCAAATTTCTCTCTCTAACCAACGAAGAAGAAATTATGAATAATCCAAGATGAGTTCTCACAGTAAATTAAAATGGCGAAACGTTCAGTACTTTTAATTGAACGAAAGTTAGAGAATTAAGCTTTAATTTGCCGCCGTTCAAGCTTTAGGTTCTTTCACAGCTATAAATAAAATTCTCTTGTGCTTAAGAAACTTTAAACTTTCAATTACCAAGTCGCCGAAGCAATAAGAACATCTTTTTCTTTATTCCTTATTTTTTTATTGTTCAGCAAGTGACATAAGTTTTCTGTTTTGTTAATGGAAGCTTGGAAAGAGCTATTAAAACGAATGCTCTACAATGCAAACCATTAAAAGGGAGTCTAATGCTCTACATGGCATTAAATTTCCTCAAAATGGGGCGGTAGAAAATTATTTTAAGCTCTATTAGAATTTAAAGGATTCAGACTTTCCATTTCCGACGTCTATTCAACCTTTAAATACTCTGTCCCTTTTCCACCCAACGAAAGATCGGGAATAGCTCCTATTTTCTGAGTTACTAATAATTATGGTTGAATATCGTAATGGCGTTCCGGTACAAAAAGGAAGATTAATTGTTCCCTAGCATTGCGGTTACTAATGTTTTATTGAAGATTCCGAGAAAAGCTAACGGTAATTCAGGAAATTATTTCGAATGTTACCTAAATTTATCTATGTGAAAAGATCTCGAAAGCTTCGGGAAAGATGAGATGTTAAAATCTTTTTCAGGGATGTATTTGATACGAAAAGTCAGAAGTTGTGCAATCACATAGACGAGGAAGAGGTATAAACGGATACCATTCAGATTCGACGAGATGAATCATAATGATAATTATATGCTTATACTTGAATTTCAGATATCTATTGAATGCATAGTCTGGGAAAAATAACTTATTTAGTTCGAGTTACATCTGGGTTCTCTTTAAGGAGACAGAAGTTTTCAAATTAATAAAAAATAAATAAACAAAATTTTCCATTTAACATTTTTATTTTATAACGGATACTTTATGTGGACAAAGTAGCATTAAAGATGAGTTGAAAACTGAAATGAATTGTGAACAGTTTTAGAAGAATAGTAATTTATTCCAATGTTTCTCTCAGTTTAAATGAACATTCTGATAATATCAAAAGTTTTAATTTTTGAGAAAATTCTTAAATTTAGCACAATTAAATTTGTTATAAAAATGAAAAAATGTACATTCTTTTTTTTAAGATTCGAAAATTTGAGATAATTTTTTTTATTTAAATAAAGATTACATTTACATTGAAAATTCAGCACTTAAGCAAAAAAAAAATGTTTTCTAAAAACTAAATAAGAAAAACTAAGTACAATCTTTGTAAGTCAAGATTTCATTTCAACTAATAATAATAAGAAATTGAGTTATAAAATGAGAATTAAAAAACACAGAAAATTAAGTGAATTGCAGTATTAGTTTATATATATATATATATATATATCCTTAAAATTTGAATATTATTTTATCTTCTCACTTAAAGGCGTCGCTGATAAATTACTTAAATTCATCAGATCCTTCACTAATATTATTTCCAATCACTTCTTAGTAAAAGAGTCATTTTTTCACATACAAAAATGATTTGTTTCGAATTATCCTAATTTTAATTAAATAAGTTTTCACAATATTTAGTAATTAAAAAGGAAGTTTAATCATTTAAACAATGAAATATAATTAACTAAGTAATTTTATGATGGTTTTTTTCTGGAATGTTTTTCTTAAAATAGTTAATTTTTACTTTCTTGCATGCGAAGCACAGAGAAAGCTTTAACATCGTCAAAAAATTCGAACTCGAAATTTTGAAGAATTTCCACGTTTCAGGCCTATCTTCCTGAGTTCAAAAACCATATTTTTGGCATTATAACTGCGTGACAGTGAACATAACCCAAAATCGGATTATGTTGCACGAATCGAATATTTTTTTTATATGGACTTACTAACTAATGGATCCAAACTAATAGATTTCTTCGAAATTTCGAACTAAATCCATTCACAGGAAGTCTGCCTGCATGGTTGTTCGATTGCAAATGAACTCGATAAATCTATAGCGAGGCAGACAAGATTTGGTTGACAAGAGCTAGGCAGACAAGATTTGGTTGACAAGAGCTAGGCAGACAAGATTTGGTAGACAAGGGCTAAGCAGATATTTGATAGATAAGAACTTGGTATATAATATTTATTAGATAAGATCTAGGTTGATAAGATTTAATACACAAGCCTACTATCTTAAATACAGATTCTAATTAAATTTTAAATATGTCAAAGGGTTAAGGAAAAAGCGGAATGCTTCCATGAAATTGGTATGTCATACAGTAATTACACAATAATTACGCTTCAAAATCTGGTTTCATTCGGCAGATAAATACATAAACGTATTCAAAATACTTATTCGTACAACAGAATCAATAAAAACAGATTTACTCTAAAGATTTATAATTTGTAGCTATAGCTCGCTAGTGATATTCAAGGCATTTATGGTCTTACTCGAGATTCATAATTTTATGAGGGAAGAATGAGATAACACTTTAACTGGAGAGAATGCGAGAAAGTTTATGGGAGGCCACTTCAACTTGTTTTCTTTTCCATTTATTTTTTTGAGTACACTGTATGCTTGCATAACTTATAAATAAGAGTTCAAGAATGTTATATGATATTTATAAAATATTCTATGCCAGTCACAATATCATAAAATATGGAATGATATTACACAATGTCATAAAATATAGAAAGATGTTACACAATATCGGACAATATTGTACCCCATTGTACAACATTTTGCGTTGCTCGGAGTTTTCAATACATCATAACAGATGGAAATAATCATTAGATTCTGATTATATCTAGAATTCTAAAAATTCATTCAGATATTTATTAGTTATATAGTTGGTTGGACCAGAACCGATGATTTCAGTGTGTTTTCATAATTATATAAATAACCCCAGTAGCTGAAAAACCTCATGATTCTAAGGGCAGGTACGTTCAATTACTTCAAAGATAGACTTCTCAATTATTTTTTTAAATATTAAATTGCTGGTTAGAAATCAAGGAATAAAGATTTATATTTTTTTACAATTATTGGTTGATATATCAATAATTTGCTTAGTAAAGAGTTTTGGGGCAATTCTAAAGGCATTAAAGGCAACCTAAAAGCATAACCATTTTCATTTTAACAGCATAACATTTAAACGTCTCTTCTAGCCGTTCCACACTTAGTTTCAAATGATACAATAGTCGTTTTTGGTATCACCAGAGTGGTGAGAAACATAAGAAGTAATTTGAACAATCTGAACTGTGGGACTTCACAAACAACAAATGCCTCCACATTCCTTAAAAAGATCATTTACAGCCATTTCGCGTGATAAATGGAGTGAAATTGTACGCCATTAACTGGGGCAGAAAAACTGCCAAGAAGTTAAAACTTGTGAAAAAATACAACCATGGAACTGGCTTCTTCAAGATAACGAAAACGTACACTTTCCCATTTTATACTTAGAAAAAAATCTGCAAGTAAATGTACATGCTTGCTAACAAAAATTTGTAAAATTTGTGAATATTTTTACAACAGTTCCAAAATAATTTTAAAAATTGCTGTACAGAGATAATTTTTTATTTGACATAAGAAAGAACAAAAAATATTTTTTAAATATTAACAATACATAATTCTGAATATTGATAGCTTCTCCACACTTATAGAACTCTTAAGGACATTCCAACCTTAAAAAATCTTACTTTTAAACCCGTATAATCCAGTTACATTTCACTATAGCCAGATACTTCATTTCAGGCAAAAAATAATTTTTATATTTAAAAAGTGCTTTCTAGAATTACTTAAAAAACATTCGGGCTGATTATTATGAACATTTTTGTTATCATTTTTATACAGGATGTCTTCTATAATTATATACATATGATCTGTTAATGTGCTATATCATCCCCTTTTAAATCATTATCCTTATTATACAAAATATACAATAGTTTCATTTTGCATCTGAAACATCTCTAAATTTTCTTAAGGAGTCTTGGTGCATTAGAGAGTATTAAGTTCATATTTCCTTTCAGACTGCAAAACATATTTCAACAGTCATTAGCCATCTAAATTTCTCATTTAACATAGTTTTTTTTAAATAAATGATATTTCCAAGAATCCATTATTACTTTATGTCTAATATCCAATAGCTTATTAAGTATAATATTAGTCCACCGCCATTATAAAATAAATGTCCGTCTGGTAAATATGACCTAGGTCAGACGATCGGACATACAAAACCAGTTTCTTGTTAGATTTCGTTCTCAGAATTCTGTCTGTTATAATTAAATATATTTATACCTGCCCCAAATGGGAAAAACTACCAACTTACTTATAAGGTTTCAAATATTCCCTCATCAAAATACATTAGAGATAATTTCTTCAAAAATTAGGCTTTTAGTAACAGAAGATCTTAATAACGCTTTCAACGGCATTAGCAGAAGAAACGACCGGACAGACAAAACCAGGTTCTTGTTAGATCTTGTTCTCAGAATTCTGTCTATTGATAATTCAAGATATCTATACGTGCCCCAAATGGCCAAAATTACCAAGTTACTTATAAGATATCAAATATTTTCTCATTAAAATATATTAGAGGAAATTTCGAAAAAAATAAGGCTTTCAGTAACAGAAGATCTTAATAACACTTTCAGAGAAATTCGTAGAAGAAATTATCCTATTCTTTTAATGGTATTAACGGAAATGCATTAACAAAAAAATGAAAAGGTTGCGAGTATCTTTTAAATATCAAATGATATTCTCTTACTTTTTCAGTCAGATTTCAGTTAATATGTTAAGAAATTATACGATAGAGATATTTATAATTTTTCTATATTTATTGTTGTTAAATCATATATAACTTGAATCAGGATGTCACATCTCGAAATAATTTACTCCTTTTCCATGCATTTAGTCTAGCATTTCACAAACTTACAAATATAGGTAGATGAGTTTATGGTTGAGTGGTCAAAAATTGATAAACTGTACACGACGCTTCTTTTTTCGTGAAAAAGCTGCATAATCTACCTAGGAATTCTCACAGTGTCCGAAGAAATGGATAGAGCGAGAATTGAGTTTTCAAGAGCGTTTGTATACTTAGGGACAAAAATTACAATTCTAAACAGAACATATACTACTCAACGCATAATAAACAAAACATTAATACTATATTATGTATAATTTATATTGGCTTTTGGTTCACAATTTCTGGTTTCAATATTTTCGTAAATTAATGTATAGTTTTTGGTTGATTTCGTTTTCTACAAATTCTTTGAACCTGTGAAAGTGAATGACGGTACGCATATTTTTAGCGGTTCAATCATGTTTATTCTTTGAAAGAAGAAAGAGAAATATTGCTATAATGTTCATACTTCGTTTTACTCCCTTATTATAAACTTTAAGCGCGCATACTCGGCAGGTAGTCTTCAAATCAGAACTACATTTTCAGGTAAAGAAGGGATAATTGTGTATTTACTCACTTGTACAGGAAACTAATATTTAAGTCTTACAATAAGATAAAAAATAACTCATCTTTGAAATTACAAATCAAATCATTCTCCCTTTCCTTGAATGTGTATGACTTATTTCATTATATTCGAATGTTCTATGCCTTATGAACAAGTATAAAAATACACATGTCTAAAAAGATTTCTTGACTGATAAATGAAAAAAGTCATGAAAAGAAACACCAAGCAATGAATGAAACAAAGACAGAAAAGTTTTCCAGGGCTTCTGATGAATTTAAAAATAAAAGATGCAAGTTATAATTTAATATCAGCATAAGACTTCAAAATGCATCATCAGAATGTATCTAACTATTTATTATGAAAATAAAACAATTTTTAAAAATGCGTATTCCATTTCGAGTTAGTCCAAAAGTAACTTCTGTTACTGTCTGAGGCCAAGAGAAGAGAAAGTTTCTAAAATATTTTTCAAAGCATAATTTCTTCATTTATATATTGAAAAGAAGAAATGTAGGTGAAAATTTCGATTTAAAATATTCTGAAAATTAATATTCATAACTTGTTACAAAGTAAATATCTGTCTATTTATTAATGATATTTTGATCTGTGCTACGATAAATAAATATAATTTCATTTTAAATTTTACGTTCATTCATTATTATTCAGCTTTTCACTTTAAAACAAAAGCTTTGATTCTCATTTCAAAAGCAAACATTTTGCTTTCGACAAATATAATTACAAAACAAATGCAAATATTGTCCGTTTAAAATAAATAACTCGATAACAGTATATTTTAGGATATCTGTGAAACAAAATAAGTACACGTAAGAATGAAATTAAAATGAAAATTACTGAGCCATTTCATAAGAAATTTCTTTAATTCCTGCTACTTCTGTAGAATTTGAAGCTATAAACTTTCTTAACAATTATTCCTTAAACTTTATTTAAAAAAAAATATTTGCTACGCTTTAAATAACATTAAATGAAATCATATAAAAACAATAAACTACATTTCAAATATGCTAAAATAATTTAATGAATATAATTTTAAAAAGAACTAAAAAGTGTTTCCTTGAATAAACTTATTTATCTTTTGTTAAAGCCTTTTGTAGGGACTACGACGTGAGCTGATTGCATACTTAACAAAGAATGTGAATACGCTTAGAACACTTTGAAAGAATAAAACTTCCCTGGCACAAATTCAATAAAAATGGTAATTTACATAGTACTTTCTAAAATGCAAGAATTCAATGACACAGATGTTTGATACTGATTTCTAAACAGCATATAAATAACTTTATCGAATATTTTAGAAATGGATCCCTAGTTCGTATCGAAGAGAAAGTAAATTATGGATATATGCTGCACATTTTTAACTCGTTAGGATACTTCAATTTCTGCAATAAACGGTTCGGAATAGGAGGGTGAATTCCTCCAAAAACTTTCTGATTTGAAATTAGACTTCGCATACGTTTAAGCTCAGATATACTTTCGTTGGTATGGCATGGAATTTACGAGAGGTATCGTTAGGTCTATTGCCATTCCTAGACCTAATGACTTTCTTATTAGGTTTAGGAATTCGGAGACTTTTCTCATAGATTTCTAGCAGTTTCAAAGTAGGAGTTTATTCCCTAAAATTAAATCTTTACAAATGCGAATAAAGATTTTAAAAGTTTTAAAAGAAACTCTATCGTAAGAAATAAATGATGAATAAAATTATTATTATACGCAGAAGCAACTTATGAAGAAAGCTCGTTTAAAATTAAATTAACCAGATTGCTGATATATTATGTCATTTGAGTTTCTAAGAGTTTTGCAATTTCGAAGAGATCTCCATAAAATTGTGAACTTTTAGTTTCAAATAGTATTACGCAGCATATCGTTTCATGTGTAAGATATTAAATTCTGTTTAAAGGCTCGGAAGTTTATTTTTAATTTAAGATTCGTTTTGGAATAAAAAAAAGTCAAACAAAGAAAATTGAAGAATTTATTTTCTAGTTTTACTCAAGATAATTAATCTTAATTTTTCCTGTATAATTTCTTTGTCAATCTAAACATTTAACATATCAGTTAACAAAATTTTAGATATTTTCCATATGGATGTCGACTATCATTGATGATTACCACTTATTCATAGTAATTTTAATTATGTTCATTAGTGTCTAAGGGTGATGTTACCTATGAGGACATAAGTGGTAATTGATGATTGCAAAGTCTGGAGTGTATGGCTCGATGACCAACTATCGCCCAATCAAAAGTTTTTATCACATTTTTAATTTGTATTGAATCACGGGGGAAAACGTTGCCGGTTAGTCTGCTTTAGTGTTATATACTGCAATGTTATTGTAAACTTCGTACGGTCGGAGATGAATATCCTTAATTTCTCTTCTTGCTGTTAAAAGTAGAATGACTAATACTATTTCACAATCGGTTAAGCACTATATCCTTCATTTTAAAACCACATTACGGAATATATAAATTGACATCGTTAAAGCAAACGACGCAAGATTTTGGGTAAATAATACTTAATGTAATTTTCAAATGTGAGTCACGACTTAAACTTTAGTGAATCATGAGAAGATCTTAAATGTATCTTTTCACTGTTCTCCAAATTTTGGTATGAGCTTTTAATTGTAATTAATATTTTTATTCTCCCTCTAAAAGATTTATTCTTGATCTATTAAATCACTTTTGGAATGATTGTGTGTCGTTCGTTTTCTAAAAAAACTCATTACTCTGAGAGGGAATAAGTTTCTATAGATTCTATTTTCAAAAACTGGTTGTGTTTTTACAACTTTTTAAAACCCTGATACAGACCGACTCCATGATTGCCAATGACATTGGATTCTGTGTAAAGAATGTGAGGAGCCTTTACGCTCATTCATTATCCGTATCATCAGATCAAGAAACCAATTGAGAAATGTGCTTTGAAATCCCGTTCTTGATTATGAAGGCATAAAGCAAGATAAAACGTGCCCTTATTTTAATATTTTTCACTCGGAGGCTACCATTCATAAAAATTTTGAAGACCCAAAATTTGGGAAAAGAAAAAAGTTGCTAAGCACATCTGAAAAAAATTAATTATAATTGTTTGTTAAATTCAATAAATACTAATCAAGCAAAAAGTTTTTAAATTATATATGTTAAGTTACATCGCCTTTTTCAATTTTTCTTATTAAAATAATGAAGAAAAACGTCATGGAAAATTTTGTGATCACAGAATTCTTCTCCATAATAAAAATCGACATCACGGCTAAATCTGATAGCTGCATAATTATATGTAAATTAGTTAGATGCAAAGTCTGCAAATATATCTAAACGCTTTCTAAAAGAAGCATATTGTTATTTATTTGCAACTTTAGATCTGTAAAAATTATATCAACTCTGAAATAGTAAAAGACACTGGTATAATCTTCAATCAAATAAGTTTAATTTGGTTCATTTTAATTTTTTAATAAGCGGCCTTTAATATTATTTAAAATAAAACAACAATTCAAATGCCAACTTTTTATTTGATAGAGGTTCAACCGATTCCACAACGATTCAATAAGAAACTTCTATTTTTTCAATAGCCCATCCCATGTCAGCAGGGTTACAATAAATTAATCGCTGAAGCCAGGTCAGCGAAAGGTTGCAACATTTTTTTAAAAAGCGCCAATGAAACGGTAACGGTCACATATTATAAATAATTCAGTCCTGGAGAATCATGGCATAACAGGAGATAAGGTAATCATGAAGGGGATAGAGGAAACACACTTCGGGATACCCAGGGTTTAAGAAACAATGACCGAGATGAAATTTATCGAAGTCTGTCAAAAATTGCAAGCATCTTTCACTTTATAATATTGAATAACAAACACATATTTAATAATTGTTCCTTTCCAAATAATCTAAATAAAATTACAACCATTAATTCTAAAATTATAAACTATTTTATCAATAGAAACAGGAAAACGCGGATAAAAATATGGAATACAAATTTCCATGTTGGATTTACTATTTTAGAACAAATATTCCCAGTAACAATTTTATATGGAGAAATATTACATGAAGATGTTATCTGGAGAAATTATAAAGATTTGTTGGAAAAATGCTATTCATGAAAGTCGTTTTTTTTTTTTTTTTTTTTTTTTTTTTTTTTTTTGCAGCTTCTAATTCCTCCTTTATCACTATTGAAGTTAATATTTTTAATTATAAGTGAATAATATTTAGTAAAAATTTAGTATGTCCTATAATTTTTCTATATCAAATAGCAATAGTTTTTTCATTTAATTACTGTAATAACAATGGTCGCAATCATTTTTTTACATTTAAACTTAAGGTATTTGTAAAGAATTTTCTTTTTAAAGAAATCTTGGAACACTTTTATATATTTTCAAGAATTTTTAATACAAATTATCACAGCAATATCCCTTTTTATAAAAAAAGCAATTGTAGGATAATTATATATTGTTTGATATATCTTTGAAACTCTAATATATTTAAATATTCAAATAATATTTAAATTAATTACTCAAAGAAATTCGTTTGAAACACTAAATTGTTAATAAATAATAAAATGAAAATAACTATTTGATTCCTTAATCCTCATTTTCTTCGTTTTTCAAATAAAATAATGGTGATAGCACTTGAAACAAGAAAAACAAATTTTTGAGTTGGAATCGAAATAATCTGGTTAGAATTTTGTGTGACTCTTAAAAATGTAAATGGTAGACACCATTTTGCACAAAATAGATTTATATTTTAAATCCTAAAAATAGATACAGTTAAGAACAAAAAAATTGGAATCATTAACAATAGTTTCATAAAATTCAATTTTATTCAGCTATAGAGAAATAATAAATCGCTGAAAATTATCCTTAAAATAATTGCACTGAAATCCCACAATTAAATGAAATTAGACGTTTCATTCAAGTTGAAAATTCATTTTCGATTCCTTATCTAAAATAAGCATGTGTAAACCTTAAACTCGTGTAAACAAATTTTTTCAAAACTTTCTATTTTATACCGATTATCTCACTTATATGAATGCAAAAATGTACGATGAATTAAAATAAAAATATCAATAGTTCTCTATGATAATTTATTCTTAAAAATATAAATCAAATATATAAACTAAGTTTTTATATGTATTCTTAAATGCCTATAAAGATGAAATGAAAATATTCATGATACAGAAAAATAGGTGATAATTTCCTTTTAAAATTCTTCCATTGATATTTACTACTGAGAACATGTTTCTAATATATAATTTCAGCATTTTTAAGAGATAAATAATGCAAAAAATAAATGAAAAACATTTGAATGCTTAAATTTAAAAAAAACACGGAAGATCATGTAATATGTAATGAATAAAAATGTATTGAATTTATAAACAAATACAGCTTATTTCTTAAAATTTCAATAAAAATAAATGTGTTACATTTTTATCCATTACAAAGTAATATTAAAATAGGCGATGAAAAACAAAATTTCTTTTTCATGTTAGCAATTGTTAATATAGATTATCATATTTTCGATTGTGCAATATCCATTTGTTAGAATAAAATTCAAATATGAAATTCTGTTTAAATTTTCTTTGACATAATTTTTTTCTATCTTTTATGTATTCCAAGTCCATTTATAAATATGTTATTCGATTATTACATTCTCGAAAAGTTTGCCTCTGTTTAGTACTTCAAAAACGGGAGATCGCACTTAACGACATTCTTTCTCAGTAAATGGGCCTCCATCTGAAATTTAAAGTCCTGTTTTCAAAAAGGCCTTTTAACGGGCATACAAGCCATTTAGCACTGATGACTAATGCAATAGCCTTGAAGAATTACACATTTATCCCTTTTGAATAACTCCCAAAAATGGAAATATATCTTTGAATACTCAACTCGAAAAGTCACGGACTTATAAGGAAAATATTTGAAATAACAAATCTTGATTCAATCCCCATGAATGTCGCGTCTTCTTTTTCATTTTTACTAGATCCCTGTATAAAATGACTAGACATCTTCTGATGGCACATATCATATTATATACATTTTACCAATTCTTTAGAATTCTTAATATCTGGAATACAGCCAAGTTTCTCCGATATGCGATTTTTACTTCTGGCTTGTGCTACCTCTTTGAGCACTTTAATTATAGAGTGATTCGTCGACTTAATCTGAAGTTGAATGCTATTCTTAATTTAAAAATCTTTGAATGTGCTAATTTGCATTTGTTATTGAAGAGAATTTCTTCTTGCATTTCAGTTTAAAGCAATTTATTAAAAATGTGCAAAAGAAAACAGGAATTTATGCCGCTTCGTTTAAATGTTTGAGTTTGAGCTAAACAATCCTTTTTCTTTTCTTTTTTCAGCAATAAATGCTTAAGTTATTTCTTCTTAAAAAACTTTTAATTTTAGTCGTTACATTTTCAAAATGTAGAATTCTTAAGGTAATTTGCAGCAAAAGGGTTTTTTTCAAAATAAATGCCTTAATTCAGCCACACAGTTTTTTCTCTCTCTCATTTTAAATTATTTTAAAGTAAGTACACGAAAAATGAATTTTTAAACTTATCAGAGAATAAATTCCACATATAACAATACTGATCCAAAGTTTTAATAAAATACATATCATCATTTAATGTCTTTAAAAATGTACTTACATTTAAAGAATAATAGTTTGCAATATTGCAGCTGTAAAATACAGAAGAGATAAGGGGATTTAATTTATTCATTAAAGAATTCAAAAGTATAGTATATAAGACATTCCATCCTTTAAAATACGCATCTTCACATTATTACCCTCAGACCAAAGTCTCAAATCAAGTTCTTTTTAATATCAATATTTTTTCTTTACTTTTATCAGTTAAACAGATCCTTTAATACTGAAAACCTTTACCTTTAATACTTAAAACAGATCTTTACTTTTTAAAATTTGATTTCATTCTTTTATAGTTGCATTAGAATACTATGGCGCAGATGTGACTACTCTAGAAGCGATGTTCCAGATTTTTTTTATTATTTATTAGTAAGTTATTGTTTTTGATCTGCTTTTGATGGTCATTGTAAATGTTACTTTTCATATAAACGCACTGGGAAACATCTTTTAGCGTGTCGCTTTCAGTTACGATGACGATTTGCACTCACAAGGAAATTTTTGAATTAGAATAAAATATTTTACTTCTTTATCATTATTGAGTTTTTTTCTTGGGTTCTTCCTAGCATTATTCGTTCTAAATGCACAATTTTAACGTTATATATAGCTTACATCCATTCAGATTATATTCACATAATAGACAGCATCATCAGTTAAAATGTTAAGAAATTTTGCCTCTGTAATCTTCAATTGAATACTTATTTTCCATTTTCATGAACGAAATGATCCTGACATTACTTTGATAAGGGGTCAAAGTACAAATATTGTCAATGGTTGAATAATATATACATATATCAATATATATTACCCTGTATATGTATTTTTATAACAAATACAATCGATATCGAATGAATTAATTTAGTAAAAGTTACACATGATTCTATCTGATAGGATAGGATAGGATATATTGAAATGAAAGTAAATTCTACCTTCGTTGTACTTAATTCCTAATCTTCTTCGCATAATATTTATTTGAAAAAATTACTTTTATTTTTAAAAATTTCTGTTAATCAATTCCTTTATAAATATTTGTTCAAACTCTGTTGGATTCCGGATATCATTTAAATAATTTTCAAATGATGAGTTTGAAAATTATCGCCGGTTTTGATGCTTGTTAAATATAGACAGATTTTACATTCATTTGACCCTTTATTTACTGATTTAGGATGCCATCACTTTTTTTAACTTCATTTTTGCACCAGTAGTTAAGTTTCCTTGCAGAATAATTCCATAGAAAACAAGAGAAAAAATTTATTTTTTATAGAAATAATTTAATTATTAATTAAATATTTTTCACTCTTACCTTTAGCTTATATTGACTTCTTGCTATTGAATTATATTCTCCATGTTTTTATTATACAATCTGCATAAATAGTCATATTATGAATGTATAATACTGATTTAAATGGTACTTTTAAGTACCCTTAGTAAATAAAGAGTTAACAGAATGATAATGATTTTTCAAACTTATTTCCCATTTTCAAGCCATAATAGCTACTTTTGAGCGTCTTTTTTTCAATCGTAAACAATTAAAGGTGGGATCATTTTGCACCACTCTTTAAATATCCATCTTCATATAAGGATGCAAACAATTAGTGCAGCCCCACCTTCTTTCTATTACGGGGATAAGTTTAATGTAGATTAGGCCAAAACAGATTGCTGTCTTTTGATAGAATTGATTTTGATGCTATCGAGGGAAAGAATTTATTTTTCTCTTTTTTATCTCCTTTTTGATTGCCTATTTCTTCCTTATGATGAATGTATCTATTACTTATACTGTTACTTTACGTTATTATTAATGAGTACCTTTTAACTATTTATTTTAATTGCACACTCCTCTATGGCTAATGCAAAAGCATTTGTAAGTTTTATGATATGTTGCGCTATATCAATCTATTTTCTATATTAGAACTAATTTCATTATTTTTTAGAGATTTTTTATTACTTAAATAAATGTTTAAGAGATAATTAAAAATACTAAAGTTTAAAATTAAATAAGATTGCTTGATTTTAATACATATTTTGAGGTGCAGATAAGTGGAAAGAAAATCCCTTTTAGTTTGTTAATTATTTTCATTTAAAGCTATGTTTCAAAGTTTTACTAAGTTGCTTTTTTTCAGGTTTGTTAGGTTGGAATTTGTATATCTGTGAAAACAGGTCAAATTAATACTTTATAATGTAGATATACTTTACTTATAATGTAGACATAATGTAGAGGAATATATAAAATTTCCAATATTCCTCTTTAAGGAGTCAAGGGAAATTTGAGAAAATTATTTTTTCCCTCTTTGAATATAGCATTATTTCTGTTAATACTTTATCCAATTATGTTATAATGAAGTAACTCGCTGTAATTATAGTTACAGATTAATGTACCAAATATAGGTAGAATAAATTTAATTAAAAAAATTTAATTACCTACTTTCTCTAATTATGTTACATATTGCATAAAATTTTTAATTTTCTGTAAAGACAAATATTTCCTCGAAATTCCTCCTTTCGCTAACAGACTTCGAAATAATGATGGGATAATTTTCAAAGAAGGAATATACCATCATTTCTGTAACCTGGGGTTGACTTTGGTAATAACTTTCCCTCCAAGTCGAAAAGAAACCGGGAAAATGAGTTAAAAAATGCGCCAAGTCACCGTTTCATCACATCCTTGTAAACAGCCGAAGGAGCTTTTAGTTGACTCTGCATGGTTAAGCATGTTCCGAAACGTGTAAAAGAACTGTAAAATTTATGCGAAAGATGGCGCAAGACACAGCTGAGCAAATCTTGAGAAAAACAAGTAAGACAAATAAGGATGTACATTACTCGCCGAAGGTAAAACTAAACAACCTCACATTTCTTGAAACGAAACTCGAAGAATAAAGCCCATCCAGTCTATGTAGAAAAGGAAGTTCCACGAATTTGGCTGGCGAAATTCAAATAAGAGCTGTTTGCTTTTTACGCTGACTCAACCAAACTGGCTCATCAGTCAAAAGCCAAGCCCTAAGTTTCAGCAAAGCGAAAAAATATGCTTCTGGACATTATGCGCAGGAAAATGCACAGAGGTAAACCGAGTGTTGAGAAAAGAAGGGTGACTAGGACAAATTGCTGTAGGAAAAAGAGGTGAAGGGCAAGCGTTGTTTGCATACTAATGGCCAATGATGATCACGAAAGATAAGTCCTTGCTTACTCCTGAGAGACGCCTCATTTATAATTGTATGGGTGGGTGGGGAAAGTTCAACAAGAAAGACCTTTTCCTTTCTTTTAAAGCAGGTTGTGTTGATTGTTCTAAGCTTTCCTCGGTAATGTTTATATTAATGGAGGAAATGGCTGACATAATATATTTATTTAATATTAACACAAAGGCAAATATGGTGCTTTACTTAGAATGAAATATGCAAATAGAAATAAAGTAAGCAATTAAGTCACTTTTATTAGGTATGAACAAAGAAGAATGAAAAATTCACAAGGATAAAATATGGAAAATAAAATCATGTATATAACCGAAGTATAAATTATCTCTCATGATGCCACGTTTGTCCTTAAAATAAATTATCTATTATAATTAGGCATTTTAATATGCTTTAAATTTCTTACCATAATATTAGGATTTTTTTTTAAATTTAGTATTCGCGCTATTCTTAATTTGCCATCATTTTATAAAAGTTTTGATGTTGGTAAAGTTTTCATTATTGTTTACAATAAACGAATTGTAAACATTTGGAATAGAAATATAAATGCAGATATTTAAAATTTAAATTAATAATATTAAATAATAAAATTAGTTGTTATATATTAACTATGAATAATATATTAAAAATTTGAAATTTTTATTAAATAAGATAAAGAAAATTAGTTTTTTTTAAAAATTATGTATGATAATTCACTATGCTTCTCTGAAAAGAAGCATAACATTAATAAATAAAAGAATTTTTAAATAATTTTTTTTAAATACACTTCTATTAATAAACTGAATAACTGATATTTTAAATATTCTTTTGCGTAACTATTAATTTTTTATTGCGTTGTAATAAACATCAGGAAATCTTAAAATACTTTTTTCTTCATTTATTTATTACCTGATGACGCTACTCGCTTGAAATCACAATTCAATTTATCAATAACTGATTCTTAAGCTCTAAAAATACCAAAATTGCATGTTTTTTTCAAAAAAAAGTCCATATTTACCCCCATTTTAAAATTCTAGCACATTAAAGAAGTGAGTGAAAAATCGAATATAAAATCCCTTCTTCACAAATCAAATTAAATAAAAGCATATCGAATAAATTCAAAACAAACCAACATGAAACTTCCAATAGAAAAAAAAAGAATATATTTGGCTTTAACAAAAAACTTACAGCAGTAGTATGAACCAGCATACAGGATGTCTAAGAACTTTGGCGAAGTTATACATTGATTAATCACACTGCAAACATTCTTGTGTAGAAATTGATGGAGATGCAAAATGCAATAAGGTGCAAAAAATAGACATTTTTTTGCACCTCATTGCTGAAAATTTTTTTGTTGCTGTTATCTTTCTACAAATATTATGTTATTTCAGTGAAATTAAGTAAACGTTAAAGATCCTATAAATAAACAAATCTACCTTCCATTCCAGGATCTTGAAATTAATCTCAATTCATCAGTTGATCCCATAATTCTTTCTACAAAAGAAGTTTAAGAAATATTAAAACACACTTCATTAAAGTTCGTTCCATGATTTCGATAGTCTTTGAAAAACATCTAGTGATTCATATACCCAAGATTATGAAAAAACATTCCATTGTTTCCCACTATTATTAAAAAATGGCCGATCGAATCAATAAGTAAGAAAAAGATGAAATTGTTTACCATGAATATGAAAATGCCTATTGTTTATTATGATTATGAAATATGCTTGTTTATTCCCATTCTTGTTAAAATACACTAAGAAATGTCTTACATTTAAAAGAGATTTCTTTTAATAAAAGTTTTTAGACGCATGTTCAAGTATGAACCCACAAATAAGAAAATACTTCAATGAAGTAATAAAAATCCATTTTATACATTGAATAAATCAAATTATTACAACATTCAACGGCTATATATTTAAGAATTCTGAGTAAATATAATAAAAGTTAGCCCTTTAACCTCAAGCATTTTAAATAAAACTCGCTCTTATTTCAGACTTTTGTAATTCTCGTAAACTGTTTACTTGAATAAATGTGAAACTTTTCTTTTGAAAATGTCACAGAAAAGATACAAAAGCTGCATAGACGAATGTTTGTTTAGATCGGGAGGCAAATTTTCGAAAATATTGATACAAGCTCCTGAAGAATAACATACTAGGAAGATATTTCATTCATTTTTAAAATGTAAACATCATCTCAAACAACAGTAGCTGTCGTAAAGATATTTAAAAATTTAACTTATAAATTCCTGTTACTGTACGGTCGATGGTTTCTTATGTTTATCCGTGTTACGAAAATTGCTTGTCTTGCAGAACTTGAATTTCAAAAGCGAACCAATCACTTAATACCTCCCGTAACTCCGTCGCTTATTATATTAGGGAACTGTATCACGGAGAGTATGCTGAGGACGTGTGGTTGACGGCTTCTTATTGATCTAGAAACCCTCGATAAAATATTTTTATACCTCAGGCAATTCTTCTGAACTCAGAAGTTTTATCTGACTTTCTTTTCAATTGATGGTTTCATCTCGACACTGGTTTTTTTTAAATTTTTTTTTAATCCATCCAATTATTTTTCAATTTCGGTTTGATACGAAATAAAACAGAAGGAAGAGTTTTGAACACACAAGACACTGGTAAAAACTCGCCAGTTATTTGAATTTCTAATCGCGTAAGATCGTAAAATATATTTTTTTTTTCGTATACCTTCAACTGTTGATTTATTTGGCATTCCAATTGCATGATTACACGTTTAACGAGGAATTTTTTTATATATATTTTATTTATTCAAGAGTTCACATATCTAAGATTTGACGTTTTATACTAAAACTGATTAAAGCATAAACAAAGAGATATGAACCTTCAAACCTTTTGTGGTTGTTGTATTTTTTGAATTTTTGCACGATTTTTGAAACAGTTTAGCAGGATTATATGAAAGTTAATCATTAAAATGTGCAACTTATAGTTTTTCAGCCAGGAAATATTTATTTTTTACCCTGTTTTGTGTAAAAATTGGTTGATTTTGCTCGAGCATTAAATAAATCAGGTGCCTAAAAAGAAAGAGCGATTGATTTAAAGGATTTAATCCAATTTAACACATCCGTATATGAATTACTTGGAATGAACATAAAGTTTAAAATGTGATCAAATGGCGATTAAGACCTAGCATATACCAATTTTTTCTGCCATAATCATTTGCTTTCGAAGGACATCCGATGGCAGATGTTAAATACTCCAACATATGTCATGGAATCTTGTCTCCAATTGGCGATCCTTACTTTTCTTGATTATGTGTTTTCCGAAGCTAACAGAGTGACAAAGAAATGAGTTAAGACTATAAATATTTCTTGATATGAGTTTCATTAGCATGATTCTATATTTTATCGAAAGCCTTGAAGCTGAAAAATTTATAAATACCTTCTTTTTACTGCTTATCATGAAAATAATCA
This sequence comes from Argiope argentata, assembly GCA_026289955.1. Taxonomy (NCBI): domain Eukaryota; kingdom Metazoa; phylum Arthropoda; class Arachnida; order Araneae; family Araneidae; genus Argiope; species Argiope argentata. Next base: position 3,769,299 of record JAOUZG010039019.1, on the reverse strand, counting down.
ACGCTGAAAAAAGAACGGATTTAGTTTAGTTAGTTTAACGTCCTATTTTGAAGAAGTACTAGGGATATTTCGGGATAGACCTCGTACTAGAAAAGGAATATATTTACTGAATGGATTACCACTAAAAAGAAAAGGATTTATTGAATGGATTAATACTAAAAAGAAAAGGATTTATTGAATGGATTAATACTAAAAAGAAAACGATTTATTGAATGGATTAATACTGAAAAGAAAAGGATTTATTGAATGGATTACTAGTAACAAAAATGGATTTAGTGTAGTTATATTAAAGTACGATTTTAAAGCATAACTAGGGATATTTTGGGACGGACCTCGTAATTTCAAACCATATTCAGATGACGAGGACGGCACCCTATCAGGAAACCTCTCCAAACTTCCTCACCACACCAGCGAAAAGACGTTTGACCCAGACGGATTTCACGTACACCAGACCGGCTTACAAGGGGTTCTTCGTGGGATTGGGTCTCGAACCTGAAACCCTCCGGTTTCGAAACCGAGACCTTAACGGCGGGCCACCGCGGCTCTTAAAAAGAAATGGGATTTTTATTTGTTAAAACTGTTTTTAATTCTCTTTTTTAATAGGGTTTCAGCAATTGCTTTTCCATTTAGTAAATATTCTTATAATAATAATGGTTAAACTTCTTAATAAACATATATTAATAACTCGTATTCATTTACGAAACCATTTGTAAATCATTTGTAACATTTCTATTTTCAAAATAATTTGTGTGTTCTAAGTTTTAATTTACTCAACATTTTCGGGAATCTAATATGCACTTAAAAAAAGTGTAATGTGAACAAGTGAATGTGAATTTCAAAATATCAAAATATATATGTAAACCAGCGCTATTTTGTAATAACAATTAAAAGGCGTATTTAGGCTTCATAGCGAACTCATCGCAGTAAAAGATCCCGATTCAAATCGTGTAGGTTTCAAAGATATTAAACTTTAACGATCGGAGGAAAATACATATTTCTAAAACGTGATGTGGTTAAAAGAACCAGAAATATAGTTTTGATCTTTTAGCGAAAAAATTCAGTTCAGAATATTCAACGGGTTTTAAGTTAATTAAGGTATTAGTTTTTCCTTTTTAACTATATATTCCAAAAATTTATTAAATATTTTCTAAATTCTAAGACTTTTTTAAAAAGCTGTATAGTATTATAAATAAACATGAAATATTTAGCTAAAAATAATTTCTATAAAAATACAAAGTGCATATTCATGGTCTTCGAAAAAATATACTTTTAATTTTAAAAAATAAGAGAATTGTTGAAAACATGAAGCAAATAAAAAAATTGAAAATTTGCAGGCTTGAAGATCTTATTTATAATCTACAAAAAAATCTATGAATTACAAATCTTTTAAATCTAGAAAAATAATATCAAATTTAAAAAAAAGAAAAGAATTCATTTTGAAATCGAAAAAAATACAAGAGAAACCCAATTGGAAAATGTTCAAGCTTGAAAAATTATTTAAAAAGTTAACTTTTTAATTCCACAACCTCCAGCATTTGTATCCTTTATAAACGTAATATTCTAAATATAATGTATAAATTATAATGTATCCTATAATTAAACATATTATAATTGATTCTGAAATTAATTTTAAATATTGTTATTACAAATTTATCCTCAAATTATAATTTCAATATTATAACTACAAATTTACCCACAGATTATAATTTATAATATTAAAATTACAAATTAGTCCCCAAATTATAATTTAAATATTATATTAAAATTTATTTAAAATTTATTCAAAATTTATATTAAAATTTCAAACTATAATTTAAATATTATATTATAATTACAAATTTATCCTCAAATTGTAATTTTATGAAACTTTATGTGTATGAATTTTAAAATAAAATTTCTTAGAAATATTTAAAAACCTTTATTTCGTTTTTAAAGTGAAAAAAGATCTTAAAAGGATTATTTCTAGCTGATTTCATTGGAAATTTTAACCCATAGTTATTGTTTGCTAGTTAAATAGTCTTAAAATTCTTTCCGTGGCTTTAAAATAATAATTTACAACTCATAAAAATCTATTTCAGCAAAACTTTATTTTTCAGTTCCTGTCTTAAAAATAAATTGAGAGTACTTAGAGAACAAAAATTGTATATTCTTTCATGTAAAACCATTTCTTTTGTACTTACGTTTAAAGCGTTTAAAATTCAGATATTATTCTGAAGCTATAAATATTTTACTCTAAATCTAAATTTTAGATGCGTTATATTCTACAGAATAATATTCAACACTTTAATAGCATTCTATAAATATTTTATTTTTATATGAAACATTATCTAAAGGATATTACTGTTTTAATTTGAATATTTTATAAAACGAACATTTTCTTAAAAACAAAACAAAAAATACAAAAACTAAATTATATTTCATTATCTTATAACGGCTTTATATCTGATACATAACTATATAAAATAAAGTTAAAAGTTATAGTTTATGCAAAAAACCTTTTTACGTATGGTTAACTCTTTCTACCCTTATTTCAATAAATAAAATTAAGAAATTTTATAGAATTTATAACAGACCTGGTTTTGAGGAATAAAAATAATGAATCACTATATTTCTTTATTAAAAACTGTAATTGTATAAATTTTATTTATTTACATAAATTTCAAAATAATATATTTGATTTCAACCAGAGTCATAAAATTGTATCAATAATTTTCCATTTAAATTAATAAAGAATACTAAGAATGTCAGAACCTTCTTCATAAAGGAAAGTGATTCATTTGACGGTTGTGAATAGCGACAGGCTTTATTAATGATTATATTTAAAGCGGAATTTTCCATTTTGTAGAAATTAAATTTTGTAAGAATTATGTTGATTTTTGACGATAGTATAACATATTAATAACTTCAGAATTTAATTATTACTTAAGACATTATTTTTGTTGTATATAAAATTCATTATCATCTATATATTTCTATGCTATACAGGGTTAGCAAGAAATAAGTTAGCCATTTTAGAGGGCTCCAAAATGCTTTGTTCTATTAGTCCAAATAAGATCAAATTTGAGCTATAGAAATTATTCGGTTGGTGTGCTTTACATAATTTAATTAAATAAAGATAGTATAAAAACTCAACAATAGATGGCGCTATAACATAAAGGGCATTTATTTGCATATATTGAAGATCTAAAACATAATTTGCGTTACAGCACATGCCTATTACCATTTTTCTTTCGATAAAAAGGTGGATTACGTGCGAACATTAGTTTGTTTTTTGTTTGTCATGCATACGTTGGAAGAAAAGGCGCTACTAGTGAATTTTTCTACCAAAACGAACAAAACTCCATTGAAGCTCTAAAGGAATTTCCTTGAATTAAGCATATAGGAATGTGTCTAATATCTCCAGATACCCTACGCAAGATGCAGAAATTTGAAAAAAATTGCAACTTAGTATTCCTTCAGGTAGAGGACGAAAAAAAAAAAGATGAGCAGATTGAAATTAGAACGTATTGTTGAAAATGAAGGGCATATTGAGCAAATTTTAATTTTACTTTATTAAACAATTACAAACCATATTAATGGTTTTACGCCACCTAACGGTGAATTTTTGAACTAATTTATTTAACAAATGTAAAGCGTATCACCTCAATAATCTATCGTTCAATTTTTATTTCTTTTGAATCAATAGAACAAATTTTAGAGCCATCTGAAGTCGGTAACCTATTTTTTGCAAACCCTGTAGGTTATAACATATTGTTATTATTCCTTGCTTTTAAATTCATTAAAATTTTATTCAATATGTGAGCTACCATATGGCAGATAATTTGAGAAGAAAATTGATTTAAAAATTCCTAAAATATTTATAGTATATGCTACATAAATATGCATAAAATAAAACATAAAATGTGTTAGAAACTAAGAGGGTGAAAATAATAAAAATGATAAGTAAATAAGAAGCAGTTTGATTGAAGTTTCCGAAGGTATATATTTTTTATTACATAAGTAATTCACAGGTGAGCGAATGTTTCTGAATAAGACTTTAAAAGAAATAAAGAAATTAAGTTTAAAAACTATTTTTAAAAATCCTATTTATTATTTAAAAGATAAAATATAAACTTAAATAAAATTCCAATGCTCCAAGAGTGCTTTTACTAGCACCACTTGCTTTTATAGTTTTGTTTTGACAACCATACTTTCAACATTTTTTTTATTTCATAAAATTTCACTTATTATTATCGGACATTAATAAAATCATCTTTGAGTTTTTAAACGCTTTTAATTCAATCGAAATTTGTAATAAATTTGGCAGAAATGATTTGTGTATTTAAATGTTTGAAATACAAGGAATGGTGCAATGTAATATTAAGAAATTTTATTTTTTTAAATAAAAAAATTGAACATTCTCTGTAATTAGAAAGCAATATCATTTATATAATAAATAATATATATATATTTGGACTCGATATACAGTGTACTTCAAAATTCATAGTACATACATGGGAGACTGACAGAACAATCTGTACTTTCAATTCAGCCGGTCCATTGCTAAAGAATAGAACGCGCTGTAACTAAAAATGATAAAATAGGCGAATTGCAATAGCTGATGGATTGAAACTAAATATCCATATAACCACTTCGAATTCAAAAGTTCTCAAATCAATGCAAAATAATTTATTTTGTTCCATTATCAAAAATTAGCAAACTAATACTTTCTTACACACGCTGCTATTTTTATGCATTGCTTGTTCGAAAGTCTTATAATTAACAGCTCTAAACATATGTAAGGGACTTAATAAACTAATCTTCTTATCAGAGAGGCTGCGTTAATGATTGGATTATTCATCAGAAGTGGGCAAAAAATTGTATTAATGATACACCAAACACTTTCCAGGCATTACATATATCTGATCCTCTATTTAGTCAGATAATGTAAGAATAGAATAGAGACCTAGAGGTGTAAGTCAGATTTATACAAACATAGAATTTATTTCCAATCTTGCTGAGATTGGGATATTTCTTGAATAGGTTTTTATATCCAAGATCAAAACAAGGATGCTTTGATTCATTAACTAAATCCTATGGATATTTTTCAATTAAATATTTTATGAAAATTCATGCCGAACACTTTTGCGAATACAAAATATTCAAAGCACTTTTGCGAGTACAAAATATTCAAAGCCCTTTTTCAAATATAAAATATTCAAAATACTTTGCGAGAATAAAATATTCAAAACACTTTTGTGATTATCAAATATTGCAACTTTTGATTATATATATATCAAGTTAATGATTAGTACAATTTGTAATCATACTAATATTACTAAACGAGAGCTTTCAGCTCATTGATCTTCTTTTAAAAATCAAAAAGAGCCAAAAATAAATGAGAATGTTTTATCGTCTATGTACTAAAAAAACTATTAGAAACATTGTTTGAATTGTTAGAAAGTCAGATAGTCTACGAAGGAAATTAGAAACATACGTAGCAGACTTGCTTGCCTAAAGCGATCTGGTTATCTGCAAAGATGTTAATGATTGGATTATTCATGCTGATGGTACCAAAAAGTTGCATTAATGCTACACTAGACGTTTACACTTCTGGCTGTTTCCTTAGATAATATAAAAATAGAATAGAACCTCAAATGTGTAACTAAAATAAGTCTTTGATAAGGTTATTTATAAATTTTATTATTTTTATTTTATTTTGATATGTTGGTTTACGTGTTTATGGATTTTCATGATAGAAAGTTTGCATTTCTTGTTTAAACCAATTTGAACCTAATATTTGCTACAATTTACGAAAAAAATGCTTTAATCTCTAGATTGCGGAAGATCTCTGATTGATGTCTTTATTAAGATCATTTAAATTCATATACCTTAGAATAGTGGAAGATCTCAACTGCTCTTTCAAAGATAAGGAAAATTCCATACTTTATCAAAATCCACAACCATAGCACATTATTAAACGATATATATCCAAAAAAACACAGTATACCTAACGATTATTAGGAAATGCATGGTCGGACATCTTAACATTTCCTCGAGAGCCCTCATGCCCATAAAATACTACTGGAATCTCGTGTATAACATCAAATCATACGCAGCGGGTACTCAACCAATTATATTTAACGAAAAGGCGAGGAATTTTGTAATGATATCCACGCGTCTCGGGCACCGGTCATAATTTTGTTGAGTGGATGTTGGGCCACTTCAGTATTGATAGAGTTGAATAGCATGAAAAATGAAAATTCCAGTGGATAACAGAACACTCTTTCATCCTTATTCTAATTACTATAAAATAGAATGCATTACGTTTTGTTCAATGGAGAAATCACTATGAAGAAATATAATCTATTTTTATTAAAATCAACGTACTAATCACATATGAGATGATTTAATATTGCAAGAGATAGAAAATAAAACTTATTGTATTTGTACCAGAAGAGAGCTTCAACAAAGAATAGAATGTCCTCAAGGAAAAAAATTAGTAGTTTTTCGCTTTTTCAACCAATTAGAATGAAGGAATATCATATGTATATGCATTACCTTCATATCATATTCTTTGAACTAGTCAATAGAAGTCAATCATTCATTCTAGTTGTTGATTTACCTGTAGTTAAAATGGAAATTGAATACATTAATGACCTTCTTTTCTGTTGCTAGGATCATGCGTACTTTAAATGTCTGAGTACTTGATTCATTGATGCTTCGAACAATCTTTTCCATTCTCAATGTGTCATTTTATTCCAACATCGAAAATGAAATCAAAACTTATCCAAAACATTTGAATGAAGTATTGTAACTTAATTCGTTCTTTAACTATTTCTTTAGCCATAGGATTTAAAACTTTAACTGCCACTTCAAACTAAAAGTGTAAATGAAATTTTAGATAAATATGTCTGATATTACAATGGGAAATGCATGAAAAGTTTTAGGTATGCAGAAAACTGAAAAGATGGAAGCAGGCATGAAATATTTCAGAATATCAAATTCAAGAAAAGCGTGATCAGTTGTTTCCATAATTCTCCTTGAAAGTACAAAAGGTGCTTGAAAATGATTTATGAATAACTTTTAGTGAGACATGTCTGCTTCAAATTTATGAATAACAAGTACTGCAAGGTAATGAATTACAAATAATATAAACTAATGCAACGCACAACTACTTGTAATTCTTGCATCCAAAAGTTAATCACTTTGTTGTGATCCCTCATCGTATGAAGTAATGTCAGGAATATGATATACGCCTTAATGAATTCCACGTATTCATATGAATTTAACGAATTTTATATATCTTTATGAATTTGTGAAGTTCATCATGATGAATATTCATAAAGCCAGATATCTTAATTTTCAGGTTATAACTATGAATAGAGTTGCAGTATGGAATAATTAAAATAGTTTAAAAGTAAACTTATTTCTAAGCTAAAAAATCGAAGTGCGACACTTTTTTTTTTTTTGCTTTTTCATATTCAATTCATTATAATCAATAAATTATAATAATTTAATTCTTTATAATAAATACACATGTCTTTTATATCAGTTTTCCAATTATTACCAAATAGCGCAAAAATATAAAATCAAAATTTAATTAATTTAAGCGATTAGTTCTAAGTTTTTCATATATTAAAAACGTTTACGTTTTTCATATATTAAACATATATTAAAAACGTCAAAAATACATAAATGTACAAAATTACATAAGAATATAGAACGCAAATCTAATTTACAAACAACGTAAGGAAGATTACAAAATTCCATCGTTGCAAACAAAAAACAAGACGAGTTAATAAGAGTTTAAAAAATATTCAGAATTTTGTTAGTAAATTCATATATATTATTTACGATTATAATAAGAATTAAATCTTCAAAGCTCGCTTTGATTAAGTACAAAAATAATAAGCACTACTATTTAATTCCATTTTCATAGTTAAATATTTAGCATTTTAAAGCTTAACTGAATGTATATTATGCTCTGATTATTTAGAATGATTTTTTTGCTTATTGCTTTGGAAATGCAGGTAGCATTCGACAAGAGATTTAGGAACAATTAAAAAATACTGTATTTTAATTGCTCATCAAAATTGGTCTAAATTTAGTTATAATTTAGAAATTCAAATAATTAATATGGAATAAAAATTGGTTTATGGAAATAATGATTAATTATTTCTTTTTATTTAAAAAGTATTCGTAAGAAATTAAAAGATAGGTGAAATACAAAGTCAAAAAAATAAGGGCAAGTGAAGATTATTTTGAAGAGAAATAAGAAGTCAAAGATATTATTTCCTGAAAATAAAAAAGAACTGAAAATTTTTATTATTATCTAGTAAATAAAACCATTTAAACACAAAAAAATAATATTTCTGTAGAGGATGTGAGAAGGAACTCAATGGTACCGTATTAAAAATTATCAATATAGTTATGAGTCTGTAATTTTGCTTCTCTGAGTAGTCTGTCTCATAATTGGGAGGAGGAATTTACAGATATTTTTATAGAATGCAGAGTGGATGCCAGGACAATGATCCTTGACGTTAGCGTCAATTTGGCAACAAAATGAAGATATGGGAAACATTATGGCAAAATCTCTATAAGAATTCGAGATTCTGAATTCTTTTATTTTTTATACCATATTGGAGAACATATATAAACTCTCTCAACGATGCAGCGAGTCGTCTAATAAATTTTCTCTTTACAGTGTTGATTGCAGAGCGAGCTTTCTAGCTGCATTGCTGCTGTCTAATAACGGTTTGCTTTTTGAGTGAATGTTATCGATTTCTATAAATGCTTCTACTTTGTACACTACCTCGCCTTTCTACCATTGTTTCTATAGAAATTAGGGGTTTTTATCTTTCGGCAAGCGTGTTGGACTTTACCCCGGTCGGATTTCCTTAGCAATATTATAAATAAAAAGAGTCAAGAAGAACGATTCTTCAGAATGGTTTTTAAAATTTTATATTGTTAATCACTTACGGGCCGACTATAAGTTATAGAGTCGTATGGATTATAATACATTATAGCGTATATATCCACTGACTGTATAATTTGATTTTCAAATGGAATTTTTTAATAGCCCTGTCTTTTAAAAATGTTGTAACTCGCTGCTAAAGCGATTCAACATAAAGATCGAAACTAATACTTCATTCTAAAATTATTTTTCATCCATAATTGTTTTTTTTTGTACGATGTTCATTTCTTGAGCTACAAGCTTTTGCTTTTTGGCAAAATTTACTTAAGTTTCTATTGAAATTCAAATGGAGATTATGTTATTCAAATTTATAACATATTCCTGAGTTTAAAGACTTGGCGCATTTCAATTGCCATCAATAATTTACTATAAAAAATTGTAGGAACTTTCAGTTGAATCTTTTCAAAACTGAGTGGTCCTATTTTTTACAAGATCGAGCTTTGTATACTACACAGTCATTTATTGCACTAACTAAAAATGATTAATCTCTTAAGAATGAATATGAAAAAAATATAACTATAATGTTTGATGTAGCACTATAGCCAATTTTTTTCTTAATTTTTTATTATTTTACATATATATTTGTTTTTAAACCCTGGCTCAAAATTGTTCTTTCTCACGGAAAAGAGGGGGGAACGGAAGCTCTCTTATTTAATGTATTATCTAGTTGGAATTTTTATAAAGCAATATCAAATAATAAGCAAAAAAATTTCAACTCTATTTCAATAAGATATTAATATTTCAACAATCTATCTTTTGTCAACATATTTTTTAGAAATCAAAGAAATTTTAAGGATATTTTTTTATAAATTTCATTTATTTTGTATGAATCCTTCAACAAGTTGAACATCAATGGCTAATACGAATTCAAATGAAATTTTTCGGATTTTTTCCCAATGCTTCGGAAGAGACTTTTTAAACATGCATTACGGATAACTTTTTATTCGTGATTCTTAATTCTGCTGAAAGCGTGAATTGTGAATAAATGCCCAATTTCTCTAATTGGTGCCCTCTGGCTATCTCTTTCCCTCACTAAAAACACACTCAATTCTTATGTTTTAGCCTTTTTGGAAAATGAACTTTTTTATTGCCTTCAAAGCTACATTCGATGGAAAAGAAAGGAGCTGACTTTTGAAGAAAACAAAAGTAACCGCAACAGTAAAGAATAGAGTAATTTTCTTTTCCTTTTTGACTAAGCAAAGAAAAGCTTTAATTCTATTACCAGACAACTCTTAGACAGTGGCTTATCGTACTAAAAGGAATAAAGAACTCATAAGATAAAAGACGGTTTTGCATTTTTTAAAAGAGCTGTAGCAAAAGCTATTTTTAACATTCCTTTTGTAAAAATATTTTAATCATACACACCTGTAACATAAATAATTCATTGCATTAATTTTCTAGCATTTAATAAATATTTTTGATTATAGAGGTTTTATTCAGTGTAAGCTTTAATGTGATATGTAGATTTAAAATCAAGTAAGAAATTAATAAATAAATTTGGATTTTTTTTTGCAATTTGATAAATACTTTTAAATTGAATGCTTGACCAGGGACTTCATTTACTGTCAATTAAAATCATGGACGGTGTTATTAAATAAGTTAAATTATGTTAATGCTTCATACATATTTTAATCGAGTTGTATTCTCCGAGTTGACAAGGTAAAACTCATCCAGTTAAAATAATGAATACGATATTAGTAATTTTAACTGAAAAGTGTTGATTGTTTAAAATCCCCATAAAGGAACAAACCGCTAAAAATTTAAAACAAACGGACAATTTATTGACCGTCTTGATTGATTAGATTAATACCCACTTTAAACCTGCGGAAGATTTCATGGTAATGGCATAAATTTTTGACCAGGTGACGAAGGAAATACCTGAGATGTCACTCTACTTCACTCACACCACATAAGATTGGGGAAGGTTCATATAACCATGCGCAATTTAACCTGCGGTAGCTCTATAGCTAATGAAGTTTTTATCGCTAAAACGCAATGTCTGAAGAGGTCGATGCATTTTTATTAACAGGGTATTAAAGGTAATTGGAAGCAAAAAGTCATATCAAGATCACTTTGATTTCTGTCTTGTTCAATTTTTTTAAATTGCAACTCAATTGAAAGTCGAATTAAAAAAAAACTGTTAACCATATAAACTATTCTCTCAAAAGATTTAAATAAAGCATAAATAACAAAAGAATATGGTCCAATGATCCGTTTGCGAAAGAAAATAAGTACGATAATCGGTAATTCAATAATGGCAAACATTTAATTATAGCCAAGAAATATTTGTATGAGCTTGAAATGTTTATAGTCCTTATATAAGGTTACCAGAATAGTGTACAATATTGTTGTTTCCAGTGTTGTGAAAGTAATAGAATGTTAAAATTCTATGAACAGTTCGTTGAAACTATCTACCACCTTAAAAAAATGTCTGGAGCAATTAGGCGGGAATGCTAGAAAATAACAATTTTTTTGGTACCGAATCACAATTACAAGCATTTAAATCCCGAGAGTATTTCTTATTCACAAAAAGGAAGTAAAATTATTAGCAGGTCACTATTGAACTGATAGAGTTGAAATAGTGATAGAGGGAATGCAGCCCTAGTTAGGTTCAAGGGAAGATAAAATAACGCGACATGGGGACAGAAATTGTATTTATTGTAATCATTCTCTTTTCCCCATTATATTTCAATGGTACATTTTTTTCTAGCTTTAACTGTTTAATTTTAAATCTTATTTAAGTCATAGTTGACTATTGCTGTGTAATTGGATGCAAAGAAAACCTAATGATAACCCTGCATCCTTTCAAAGCTATTTTCAAATAAATATATTCTATTTATATCCATTTTAAATCAGTTTATAATTTCATAACTTGAATCACTTAGTGATTTTGATATTATAACTAAATAATATTTCATAGTTGTGTTTAGTTTTTGTATTTAATCTAGTCAACTTGTTGTTAAGCTTTCTTTAAACTGATATGGCTGAATTTCATTTTGTTTATCTATTAGTTTTAATCTCGAATGTGTAGCATGCTCTTGGCTGCAAGCTTAGCATGGATTTTTTTCTCGCTAATATAAGTGTATATATGACATTATTGACAGATTAATAACTGTGTATTTATTTTTATGGGGACAAATTATGCCCCCCAAGTCACGTTATTTCATCTTGTACTACATCTACGTGGGGTTGCATTCCCTCTATCACTATTTCAACTCTATCAGTCCAATAGTTACCTGCTAATAGTTTTACTTCCTTTTTGTGAACAAGAAATGCTCTCGGGATTTAAATGCCTGTATTTGTGATTCGGTACCAAAAAAATTGTTACTTTTTAGCATTGACAGATTAATAATTGTGTATTTATTTTAATGAAATAATTTTCCTTATTATTTCCAATGTTGTTTCTTTTTTACCATAAAAATCCGAATTATTTATACCATGAACGATATTTAATCATCATTTTGAATGAAATAAGGAAACTAAAACGTATGTTTTATTGAAAATGTTATATAGTAAAATTTCATAAATGTGGTTGTAATAACTGCTTGTTTTAATAAATTTTAATTAAGATCTAAAAAGAAATCAATAGATATTCTAGAGATAAATTATTAATCCTTCGCACACCGATAAATAATTAGATGCAAAATTATTCACCTAATACAAAGATTGGTTTATTGCTATGAAAAATAAATATATACAATTCTTTTAAGTCGAATTTCTTTGAAAAATTAATCTACATATTTTAACCATTAGGCAGGCGTTTTTAACAATCAAATTTGAAAAATGAATTAATCAAGCGTCAAAATGATGTACCGTCTTGAATGGTGCTTCAGAGGCATCATCGGAATACAAAGGGTTAAAGAAAGAAATGCTATCTTGACAGATTAAACGTTTTTTCTGAATGTAGACATATATTAATAACTTGCGGTATGTACATGACCTAAAATCACCATTTTCGTAAAAATTTTGAATTTTTTTATTATTTTATATTAAAGTCAACACATTTAAGATTCCACAAAAGGCTTACTTTTGTTTCTACTGTTGTTAGAAGCAACGTTATCGGCAGAATTATGAAATAGAAGCGAAATATTTAAAACTGATATTAACAAGAGGAAGGCGTGAGGATTAATATTGAGTTCAGGATGAGATTTTGTATAAAGGTAGTATACATTCAGAATAATCATTCATGAAAATATTAAAGCTCAATAACCAACCTTGAAACTTTCAAAATAGCTTTTATACTAATAATGTGGTTCCATTAAAGAAATCTCGAGTTGCATAGTGGTGAGGGCTTAGGCATAGATTTCAGAAGACCTGGTTTTGCTCCTGGGATAGTATTTAATTTCTTTCAGAATTATTTAAAAATAATTTAATTGTTTTCTTTTTCTTTTTTAATACAAAAATAAATATTTATTCCCCTCACTCTTGGATTAACCCTTTGCGGTCCGATGTCGAGTGTGACTCGACATTCAAGACTGTGCATCATTTTGATGTTTTACTTATTTATTTTTCAAATTTAATTGTTAAAAACGCCTATATAATGGTTAAGAGATGTAGATTAATTTTTCAAAGAAATTCGACTTAAAATAATTATATATATATTTTTTTTCATAGCAATAAACAAATATTTGTATTAGGTGAATAATTTTGCATATAATAATTTTTCTGACTGAAAAGGATTAAAATGTAATTTTTAGAAAGAATAATTTTAAATACGAATACATTTTTTAAATACCCAGAAAAAAATAGACTTAGATAAGTTATGACATGTTTTTTTATAAAAGCTTCTTTTTATCTGTTTGAGATAATGATAGAATACGAACAATTACATAAAGACAAATCTCTTCTAATTAATACAAAAAAGTAAAAAACTAAACACGATTTAAAGCAACAAACACGGCTATTGATGTTATAGAAAAGAAAAATTATTTTCGAAACTAGTTTCGTTAGTTGAATGATAATCTCAAAGCAAGAAAAAAAGAATTAAATAAAGAAAATTTTCTGCAAATGAAAACTGATCGGACTCAATGCCGGAAAGTAAAAGATTCAGCGACAGATTTTGAGCACTTCAAGATTTGCGATATGTCGCCAAAAAAAGGATTCATACTCTCAGATTTTCCCCAAGTCACGTGACACATTGAGTACACTTGCTTCGAAAAGAAACTAGCTAACTAACTATCATAGATCTGATATATAAACTAGCTAACGCCATTTATATATCAGATCTATGATTCAACTGTTACAGAGATGTCCCGCTGTATTCGAAGAATACCATTTCATATATTCTGCAGTTTCCACTATACTTTTCTTGGATTGTTAAAACATTTTGTATTCAAAGCTACTTACTATATCGAAGCGTTTCAAGCTAATCCCATTATTGTAATGTCTTGAATAATATGGTTATTACCAAATATCCATTTCTTTTACAAAGTAAGCAAGTCATCCACTAACTGCAGTTAGTGGTTTAATTTGTAATCACTTTGCTTCCTTAAATTTATACAAAAAATTAAAGAAAGCAAAGTGGTCGATGACTGCTTATTAAACCAGTTTAAATTTCTTTCTTTCATTTTTAATTAAGCATATTATCATTAAATACTGATAATTTTAATTGCAGCTTCTCTGTCTTGATCTTTAATTTGAAATGGAACTATGTCTCTAACTGAGTCAAGTCGATTATTTTGTTTAGAGAACCAAGAGAGATTTCGGTCACTCGTGTCATGAAATGAGTTACAATTCTTTTGTAATTCCAAATACAGATATTTTTATAGAATTATTCAGCCTCTTTATTATATTCTATTTTAAAGAAGTCAAGTAAATAATTTTTTAAGGATTTTAATTTGTAAAGAACATTTAGTCCATGGCAAACGAATAAAAAATATTTAACTTGCTTTCTTGTTTCAAAGAAAAACCCTTTTTAATGATGAACCGATATACATACTAGAGTTTATCGAAAAAAAACCGATCATTTACGAATATTTATATTGCATAACTGACTGACAAAATTCTAACTTACCATATCCGAATGCAACTTTACTACACATCTAAGAAGCTCTTTTCTCTGACAAAGCTCTGGTTTCTTTTGTTATTCTGGGTAAAGTGGATTAACTTGGAGGCAGGATTAATCAATAGATTGAGAAGACTAGATTAAATCCATTGGCAGTAAATATACTGAAATAGAAAACATAAGAAATCTTATTTTAATTATTATTATTATATTAATGTTGGCGTTTTTCTTAGATTAATATAAAATCGGTGAATTTCCAAGCATTATGTAATAAAGTAAAAATAAGTTTATAGATTAAATGCAACTAACAAAATATAATGTTCCTTTTTCAATTCCTACTATTAGTTCATACTCTCATATTATATATATATATATATATATATATATATATATATATATATATAGTTCACATTTTCAATCGTTTATGAAACACTTTTTAATCATCCACTCAAGTTTCAAATACATTTAAAACTTTTAGCGGATGACTTGACGTTAATATAGTTTTTTTCAAATATTAGTACTTTAAATAGAGTTTTAGCAGTTTTTAATGCAAATTAAAATTAGCAGTAAAATGCAAATATTTCAGCATTTTCACATAAAGATGAAGATGGAGAGTTCAGTTTTTGAGAAAATCAATAATTTTTTGATAAATTATTTATATTAATTGCAACTATTTAATAAAAATTAACTATAATAAAGTTTATTTGTGTTGACCTAAGTAGGAATTGACAATGATTTTTATATATTATTTATGATAGATTTAACGATTGCGAAAGTTTAAAATCTGTAATATTCTCCGTGATTAATCAATTTATATTTTCACTTCTTAAGACTCTTAAATAATTTTATTCATTAGAAATATAAGTTTTTTTGATACTGAAATATCACAATATTTACAAAAAGGCCTTAGCTCATTTAAAGGCTTTTAAATATTCATTGATCAACAATTTGCTCAATTATGAATATCTCCCTTAATAATGTTGAAACCAAAACACTATTATTCAATAATTCTTCAAACCTAGTATTTTAATCAGATATTTTTTATGCGTCCGTCAGTATTTTAAGAACATCGAATCTTTTATAGACATAACGTATACATTTAAATAAAATTAAATCTAGTTTTATACTGCATAACTTAATCTTTGAGATTAAAATAAATTGTTTTCTTTTAAATAAATACTTTTAATAATTTTTAAATTGCAATATTTAGTTTAAATACTCCATTCAACCTTTTTTTACTTTAAACTGAAAAACAAATTTCTGTATCTAATTTGAAATTAATTCCGTTTCAAATGAGAAATTTCAGAACGAAGCGATCTTGCCGATTCGCTTTTTTTACATATAAAACATTTTTATGTAACTTCCTTAATTACCAGAAGGTCGAAGACTTCCGATTTAATGGAAATCTGAGTAATTCAAGAATATTTAGATGACAAATTGATTTTATTCTTATTAATTTAGCATTAGCTAGTGTTGTTTCTGATGTTAAATGTAAGTACTCATTTAGTAATATCAACTTGAACTATGTCATATTTTTCTTCAATTAATCTTGTTTCAACAAATCATTAAAATTATTAAGTTCTGAATATTTCTTAAATTATCTCAAAGATATTAATTAGGAACATTAATAAATAATTGCAACTTATTTAGATTAAATAATTTGAAATATTTCTGTGAAATAGGTTGATTTCTTTGATTTTTTTAAATAATGCTGAAGTTTAAATGTACTACGAAGCAAGATTTCATAATTTTGAATTCAGGACATTTTACACTTCATAAAATTAAAAATTTTATTACATTCTATAAATGAAATAAAATTTTGTAGATATTAATATTTTCAAACTTCAATAATTATTACTTTATTAAGTTATTTCTTTTATTAATTAAGTCATAACGATATTTATTTAATAAGGATAAGAATTTTTTATTGCACTGAGAAAATGATAAAGTATTTTAATAAGTTTTGTTTGAGATTATTTATGTATGCTAAAAAGATACTTTTCTCACCTCTTATAAATTATTAATCTTACAATTGAATTTAAAATGTTAAAATATTTAAATTGATACTATGCTTGTATTTATGAAAATAAGACTTTCGTTTAAAATTCAGGGTAATTTTGGCATTAAAAAATACTGTCTGAGAGATTGTTTTCATTTCAACTTATTAGTATGAAAATATTTCCAGAATTGGCTCTGATTGTTAAGAGTTGAATAATTATGTATCTCATTATATTAAAACTTAATTTTACTTATCAAAACATGTATTTGAAGAAAAGTTTGTCAAAACTGAATCGTTTCGTGTTACTACCTCACAAAAATCCTTACCAGAATTTTAAATACTTTTATAACATCAAAAAGTTGTGTATCTCTTTGAAAAAAGGTAAAAATGAAAGATACTAAAATTCTTTGTTGTAATCCTCGCGATTAAATTTATTTTTGCATCTTATTAGTAGAAGCAATATTTTGGTGAATTTGCATTCTGCTTATATAAATACATAGCTTAATAATTGAGTATATATAGTAAAATGTGTACATATTTAAACAAATTTCATTCAAACAGAAGCAATCCAAATTCAAACTAAGTCAAAAGTAAGATTTTCCTTAAGCCATATAGGTTGACCGAGTTCTTCATCTGACCTTTCTTTCTATTTGCATTTATATAACACGAACGGCGACACCTGAAAATGTTCCCTGAAAAAAAAAAAGTCGGATAGAAAAAGAGTCGGAAAAAGAAAATAAAAATCTGGAGGCAGGCTCATTTTCCAGCCGACTCAACGCCTAGCGAGTCATGACGTTAAAAGGGCTTTCGTAGTCTCCTGAGGAAGGCACTCAAGAAATTGAACGGTTGCTGTAGGATTACAAAGAAATCCAGCAGGGAAACTGTTTCCCTTAGTTCCTAGGGGGAAGAGATCTCGCAGGGAGTGAAGGGTTTAGTTAAAATGAAGCTTTAGTCCAAAATTCTTCCGCTGCCGCCATGTTTTGGGTAAATAAACCTTAGCGGATTGGACCTTGGTAAAGTTGCCGAGAAGTTCTTTCGGCAAGGAATAATTGGCTGCAGAAAAAGCAGTCTCACAAAATATTTTTCAGACAGATTTTTTTTCCTTTCGATTAACACTAAGGTTTCATGACTTTTCATCAGAAGGTGCTTAACCCGCAAATGACTCACACTTAGTCTTTCAGTTATTAATGGTGATAATTTCTTTTTACCAAATAAATAGATCAGGCTTTAAATCTTTTCTGTAATAAAGAGAGGATGCGAATATGGTTTGCATTGAAAGCATTTTTAAATTATTTATTTCAGTTATTGCATTTTCTAATTGTTTATTGTACTTGTTACATGGCTCTAAAATTTTATTTGGACTGTTTTTATATAATTTCTTGAAGAATCACTGAAGATATAAATTTATTTAGAAAATGGATATCAATCAAGGTTATGATTCGGCATCAATATTTTTTGAAAAATTAAATGAAACAAAAATACTATTCATTTTCAATTAATAATAATAATAAAAGAAATGAAGGAAAAATGATATGCTTTCAGCATATTCAGAAACATGTGAAATGCTCTTGGTTGATAAACAGTATAACAATTTCCTAAAAGAATTTGCATCGGCCATTTATACAGAAGACTAATGCGAATTGAATACTTTTGTTTTCTAACTAATTGCTTTTGGCGATTAACTAATAAGCTAGCATTTTTTTCTTTTCTTGGCAGTATTAAAATTGACTGCATAGTTTTTAAAAATATTTTCATACAAGATGATGAATCTGACCAATGTGAAATCAATTGAAAAATTCTTATTTCTCAGTATGCTTTTAAAATTATATAAACATAGCGACGGTACTGTTCGAAATGTTAAAAGTCCAAATGTAAAGAAAATGAAAGACCGCTTGAACATGATATCAAATCTCGAAAAGCAATTTATCACGAAAAATGATAGCTAAAAGGTTGAAAATCAAAATTTAACTTTAAAATTTTATTCCACTTAAATATTTCAAATAAAAAAAGATTGTAGAAAATACAAATACTTAGAAAGGAATTTTAAAAGAAAGTAATTCGCTATACTTTAAAAGTATTAATTGGATTAATCTAGTTTAATTAAATAAACGCCCTATTATAAATCAAAGTTATGGCTAATTAGGGACGGATCTCTTAACTGTGAACCTCGGTAAGATGAAGAGGATGACACCTGAGCTGATCATCCCCCCTCTCCACATCACAACACACCAGGTGGAGGACGTTTGGTCAGGACGGATTTAACACGGCCAGACCCGCCCCTTACCACCAGGCCACCAAGGCCCCAAGTAATGTAATAAACGCTTCAAAAATGTAATGAAATTGAACAATCGTTATCAAACGATGTAAAAATTTCGTAATTATACGAGCACGAAGTGAAATATAAATGCTGAAATGTCTGATATCCAAATAGATAAGCTAAAAAAAACCATACAGCTATTTATTGTAAGCGACTAAACGGAATAAAAAAAATTATAGTTGTTTTGCATAAAATATGTTTAAAAGAATGCACTTTTTATTAAATAAGATATAAAGCCAAACCATTATATTTAAATTTATTAAATGATTTTTTTTTCAAAATAAAATAGCTTAATTCATTATCTGGAAAAAGAAAATAAGCTTCAATCTAATCTTAAAATACTGAGGTTTAATCAATACATAGCATGGAAATTTTAAATATCTCTGGTATCGTGAAGCATTAAGACTACTGCATTTTTTTAAAAAGAACAAAATATTTATTCTTTAGTACAGGAACTGCAAAGCATATTGTGAAATAATGCTAAATTTGAACAAAAAACATGTATTGGAATTTAATTTAAGAGCATTTTTTGTAAGAATTTATCAAATTCAGAATTCCATAAAATAGCATTTAAAGATTAATTTTTATACTTCTATAATATACGTTTTAATGTAGCTTTCCAAAAAAAAAAAAGAAAAGCGAAATGCAAACAATTTTATAAAAAAGATATTCAAAATGAAAAATATTAAATTTAAAAATATTTTCGTTACAAAGCAGCTTTTTACTATAGCCACTTACCTTCAGACTAGCAATCCATGAAATTCAAATATATATATGTTGAAATAGTGTGTAACCTCTTGAGAATATATTTTTAAAGAATTTTAGCGTTTAGAATAGATTTAATTTTGTGATGCCCGAAACAGTATATTGCATCAACAAATTCGAAAATATTTGTTGGTGAATTCTTCAGCAAGTAGATAGAAGACACAGATATATCAGGAGTCGATTAACATTATCAAAAAGGTATAAAGCAGGGCTCACGGGTGGCCAACTACTGCGTGCAATGGAAGGTCACGCAAACTTCAAGATCGTCACGTGACTCCAACAGGACAACAGCAAATAGTTGTTTGATGACAACCATTTGCAGTTGTCCAATAGCGATCTCGTGATCATCCTACAATAGGCGTGACTTTCAATTGCGCACAATAGCTGGCTTCGAGTGAACCCTGCTTTCTAATATCCAGTGTATAATCTGATTTTGCAACAAGTAATATAAAAAAATTGCATCGCTTCCTACTTAGATCAACAAACAAACATTTTATATTAGTTACTTTTTATTAAATAACTACAATTAATATAAATAGTTGATTAAAAAATTATACCTGGTCAAAAAAATGAAGTTCGTATCCGTTGAAAATAAATCAGAACTCACTAATTTGGAGTTGAATTTTAAACGCCAATTGAGACAACGCAAATGCGTGAATTTTCTACGACATTTGGGGTAAAGCAATACGGATAAGAAATATTTAGTTTTCTTTTTTCTGTAATATTTTGATTTAAAAGTACTTCAAAATGAATTCGGAAAATTGATTGATTAACAATGTTTAATTTTACATTCATCAAACATTAAGAAAATACAGACTCGTTTGAAATAATCGGCTGAAAACAAGTCAAGCCTAACCTGATTGTCGTTGGGAGAAAACAAACTAAATTCGTTACTTATTTGGCGGGAAAGTTATTTTTTTAATTAATTAATAAAAAATAAAAGAATTAATATAATAGAAAGCTGCATTAACATCAAATGCCATCCACTATAAGTTTTAAAATATGTACTTGAACTTGAGTGGATGAATAAAAAGTATTTATTAACGATTGAAAATTCGAACAATATATAAATATATATACTGGGAGAGTGTCAGCTAATAGTAGGAATTGAATAAAAACCAAGGATACTTTTTAATCCTATTAGATAGTTATAATCTGAATTCCGGAAAGAAATCAAGAAAAAAAGATGCAAATCCTTGTATTTGCATTTGCATTTGGATTGGAGCTTTCTGTTTGAACCCGATTATAAAAAACAGCAATTTCGGAAAGAATTTCTATACCTTGTATACATTGAGCTGGATTGAATCAATGGTCCCTCTCTCGATTCCTCAAATTATAGGACGATACAAAAATGAAACATTTACTTTTCTTGGATCGATCTTTTACTACTTATATCTCATATTATCGTGCAAAATCGAAAACTTTATAATTCTAAATATTTGAAAATTTAAATATTTAGTAAAAATATATGCATATATGACTAATTTTTTTACCTAAAAACTTTAGGAAATAAAAAAACAATTAATAATACATTTCACAATGAAAAAAAATACAACTGATATCTTTTGAAAATTTAAATTATATTTTCTTTAAAAGCTTTACATTGCATATGAAATATTCTAAATAATTTATTTTAATTTCTTAATTGATTTGTCTGTTTGCCAATGGTTGTATTGATTAATAAAAATTTATTCTCCTTTTGAATAATTAAAACATTTCTAAACCTCTCTTTTTATGTAAGAAATACTGGAATAGTTAGATATCTGAAATATTCTGAATGGATTTTCACCAAGAAGTCAAAAATATTTTCCAAGACAAAATTGACATCTAATTAGATGGCAGAGAAAATAAAAGATTTAAAGCTTACAAATATATGCAGTTTTATGTAAGGCATATTCCTAATTTATATTAAGTTATCTTTTTAATTTGACAATTAAAGCACGAACATAAAAATATTTCTTTATTGCATCATTTACCAAAAACTATTTCAATTTCTAGAAACAATTAATAGCTGGTTTCTGAAAATATTGCTACAGTTTTTCAATTTTATCTTTGATATTGCTTTGGTAAAAACATGTGTTAGGTTTGTTTCGTCGTTAATATATTTAAGATTAAACGTTTATTCACATACCAAGTTACTTCTGAAGTTATATTCGGTACCAAAAAAAATTTTTTCCACAATTTTTAATAAAATTATTAACTTTTGTGATAAATAGATGTCAATTGTGTATAAAACGCAATTTCTAAAATATTTTTCAAATTCAAAAGTTACAAATTTAAATATTTTAATTTTTTTAAAAAAATTGAGCATTTTTTAAAAACCCTTCTTCTTCTGCAATTTTCAAAATATTTTCCTCAAATTTTTTTGAGGAGGACCTTACAATGTATGTAACAAAAATAGGGATCCGTTTTTTGATATCTATATTAGTTTGTGAGAAAAAAAAGTTTTACAAAATTTTGTTAAATGTTTTGGAAAATATCAGATTTTTTCACTTTGAACGTTTTTAGAAAAAAATCTAATCAAAATTTTAACAAATCGATCCCTAATTCTATTAAGCATACATTAAAGAGTAAGCAGAAAAAAATTCATGCTATTACAATAAAATGTGACTGACTTTTAGCATTTTGTAGCAGACAAAATTTTGAAAAAAGGCAAACTGAGAAAAACAGCTTTAAAGTTTTCAACACAGTAAAATTATTATAAAAACAGCTCATATGAAGTTAGATTTTTTTCAGAACAGTTATAAGGCATTTGCAAGTGGTAAGATACCAATTTTATTAATATACATCATTATCATATTTATTAATGACCACTACTGTACGTTAGGAATTATCAAAAAAATTAAGGAAAAAATTATAAAATTATCATTTTTTTTTAATTTAATAAATTTTTTAGTAAAAATATTTATAAAAAGATATGCAATTCTGTTTATCCTATAAGCAATACTATACAGTAACAATTCAAGGTCATTTAATTAAAATTTAAATGAATTCAGCCATTTGGAAGTAGGTAAATTTTCTAGACAATGCATTCCATAAAAAAAACATATGTACAAAACTTTTCACTATGAAATAGTTTATATAAATACATAATATTTTAAATAATATACTATCATTCAAACATAATTCTATAAAAGTTTTGTGTTATTCTGAGACATATACATGAAATAATCAAAGCATAATTAACATAAGCAATAACGACATTTTTGAAAATGACCAAAAAAATGTACAAAAAATTTATATAGCAAGGTAATATGGCGTATTATTATTCATAGCAAGTGAATGAGATTTCCTTTTAATGTGAGGCATTTTCGAAACCAATTAAAAAGCAGGTAAGCAATAAATAAATTAAGTAGTCTTGAAAAAGACAGTTTTGCTTTCAAAGTGATTATAATATAACCAAAGGTAAATTCAATCAAAAACCTAAACGAAAGCGATAAAACTATAAATAAACAAGAATTTACTATTACTGTTTCAAACTTTGCCTTTTTTTTATTTCATGGAAAAAAGAGGGGCTTGGTTTGGCTACTCGCACATGAAGTATGTCTGATGTAAACACAGGAAGTAGGCATGCCAGCTGATATCGCGTTAGACAAAATAATTCCATATCTTATTAAATACTTGTCGGATTGTTTTAAAATTTTCAGAATAACAAGTCAAAGGTTCAAGGATCATTATTCAATAAAAATCAGAAAATCGACGTTTCCATCGATTTTCCGAAAATTTGAGGTACCGAGTCCCCTTAACATTAATATATTTAGGAGATTCAACTGATGATTTTTTTAAAAAAAATATTATACCAATATTGTTTTAAATAATGCAAGACTTCTAATTAAATTAAATAATTTTAATTTCTCGCTCTCGTGTCGAATCCTAATTATCCATACCCCCTTCTTAACAGCTGTATTTTTTATACGTTCTCTTATTCAGTGTGAATAATTCTACTCGTTATCCTTGTTAGACTTTTAATAAATTAGTCCATCTTAAATATATTATATCAATTTACGCATCCATGTTCTATCCTATCTGTTTGGCAAATCCAATCATTTTTTGTTTGTTTAGGGTATTATTAATATATCCTAACAATTTTCAAAAGTGTTTTCCATTGAAATATTTCGCCGACGCCCTGGCACTGAGGTAGCGCGTCTTTCCCCTAATCTGGGCATCCTAGCTTCGAGTCCCGATCAAAGCATGGTTGTTTTCTGTCTGTACTGTCTGTGATTTATGTATATCATGTTCTGTATACTTACTGTGTTGTATACCTCATGTGATACTTAGTGGTGCACGGAATTTGTCTAAATGTTCAATTTAAAAAAATTAAATATCTCAGGAATATAAAAAAACGGGTTCAATTGACAACTTACGAAATATCTAAATTAGTCCAATCTGTAGTGTAAGCCAAGTTATTGACTATATTTCTACATGATAATTTTTCTATTTCGACTATTTATTAAGTATTACTTGAACGTAACAATTTTGAAAAAACTACACCTTGGGCAATGGAAGGGTTATTTCCAGAATTACGTATTTCAATACGTTTTATAAATTCTTAAAATGTAATCATTTTTGTGAAAAAAATGATTTATGATACTTTTCCTTGAATTCGATGCTAAATAAACTGTCGGCGTATTCTGTTATTGTTTCTAATAGCACTTGCCCTGGACAGGCTCACCGAGGTAGTCAGCGATTTAACCCTAATCAGCGCATCTTGTTTTGTAGTAACGCCAACTAGGGCCAAGAAAAGGGCTTTTACTACTCACTCGTCACATTCGCTTGTACAACTCCTTTTTACAGGGGGCACATTCACACACCCTTACAGATAGCACACAGATGAACAACCATGCCCGAACCACGTCTCAACGCGGGATGTCCAGATCACGGGGAAGAGGTGCTACCCCTATGCCAAGGCGCCGGCATGGTCGTGTTCTAGCACCTTTAAGTGAAATTTCTCATTTTTACTTCAGTAATATGGTGTTCTATTCTTTCTAAAATTAAGTCATCAGCATACAGAAAGAATATTCTGTTCTTTTTGATGACCTAATGTTTTTGTTATGTTCATCATAAACAAAAAAAAAATTTCCCTTTTGGAGACGCATTTGAAGTTTAATTCAAATTACCATTCTAACATCTACGCATCCCTCAGTGCAAAAAATTTTAAAATGTTTTCAGACGGGTTTTGCAGAAAATTCTCCCAAGAAGAGTTTTCTTTTAATATTTAGGAGTCCCAGTGTCCCAAGCGGGGATGGGAGCCACGATTCTCTGCTGATAAGGTCTCGACCTCAGGAAAGGAGGGATCCAGACTCGAAGCACAATTCCAATAAATATTTACCGTGTAAGCATGCCTAGTTCCTGCTAAAACTGACGTCATGGGTCAAAAATCCGCTAGTTGGAGGTGTACGGAACGCCGGAGAGGGTAGTACCAGCTCAGGAGTCGTCCTCGTCATCTAACGGGGTACAAAATTGTAAGGTGTGGCCCTAAGATCATGACCGAAGAATAAAAAAGTAGGTCCAGTGTTGATTTTCAATAGGGCATTAACATGTTTAAACAAAACAAATTAAAATAAACATAGTTGGAACATCATGTCGTAACCAAGGACCATTTTCGAGACTACCATTGTTAAAAATTGCGCTAATTGCATCCATCGCTGCATGTTTTTGGTCTTCTAAATGTTAGTTAAATTCTGCTGAATAGAATTCAAGACCTTTTATCTGTCTTAAACTATTTTGGAATACATAAATCTTTCAGCTGTTGTCTTGTATATTTTATAAAGCAGGAGAAAAGTGTCCTTTTATGTTTCATAGGGAAGGCTTTTACTTTCCTTGAATCATCGCCTATTAGAAAAAGTAAAGATGGCACTGAATAAAGTTTGAAAAGTTTAGGGTAAATGCGTAATGGAAGTTACTAAGGAAATATCGTATTTTTACTTATTTCATTATGACCTTACTTATAGTTCAATAGTTGTGAGTAAAACTTGATACACTAATCACTTTATTATTTATAGCAAAGGTGATGTTATCACATATCAAATCAACTTTTGAAAGTTACGTAGTGTAAATAAAGAAGTTAATAAAAAATAATAACAGATTCAAAAATAATAACAGATTCAACATTATCACTCATGGAATATCAATGTACACCTAAATAAACAAATTGTTCAAACATATATACATAATATTTTAATTTAAAATACTGTTACGTAATATTTCGTAAAGCTTAATATTTTATTATCTTCAACTTTATTTTGAATTAACAGCCGAATACTAACTAACCAGACAATTTTGTGTGAAGTAACTTGTCCAAAAATTGCACACTGTTCCGAGTGCATCTACATAAATTATTAATAATTTTTAAACAATCGAAAAAAAATTTAGATTGTAAAGGTTGATATTACGTTAAACTTGAAATATGGACACGGATATTTCCAATAATGATTCGAACTCCAGCAAATGTTAAAAGCAAATAGTCAAATTCCGATGAAACAGATCTAACGAGCACAAAACCTCAAACGATTTTCATGTTCATCATGAAGGAATTCATGAAGATAGAATTTATCATATTTCAGTATTCCTCTCCCCCATGTCTGCCTTAAATTCCTTTTATTAATTGAAACAGCGGTGCTGAGTTGTTTACTTGCATAACACTATGTATGCGTAGCGGAAAAAATCAGTTTATAAAAAGAATTAATTATTTATTAATTCACGAGCAATTTGAACTTAAGCGTGCCAAAGGTTTAAAAAAAATGGTGAATAAAATTTGTAAGAATTCTACTAAGTAGTTACGATTTACAAAAGAACAAAAAATTATACTTCGTTTTTATTAATATAAATTAAATTAACTACTGAAGCATAAAAATGTACAAAACATCGTGTGCATAAGCTCAACATGAAATGTAAGCAAATTTATTTACAAAATTCCCTCTTTCGAAACGGGAAATAGATCAAGTAAAAAAATTATGAAAAGTACCCTTTTATTTAGTTTCTAGAGAAATTATTGGTGGACAAAATGAATAAAAAGAATATGAAACAATATGCTAAACACAGCTAATAATTTCGATATGTTATTTTACTTCACAACATAATATATTTGTTTGAAAAAGCATTAAATTGTTGAAATCCATTAAATGAAACATTAAATTTAATTTTATATATTTAAGGTTTTTAATATATATATATATATATATATATATATATATATATATATATATATATATATATATATATATATAC
>JAOUZG010039019.1:3726446-3741931 GCA_026289955.1 Argiope argentata | reverse complement strand
ATATATATATATATATATATATATATATATATTTGTCTCATGGTATAAATAAAGCTAAATTTATGAAAATAAAGGATTTTTTAAATTATATTCTCAACATAGTCTCAACGGGATATAAAATAAGTTTTCTGGAGTTAAATTATTAACTGAAGAAAATTATTTCACCTTTAACGAAATTCAATATTTTTCCGCGCTTAATAAACCTATTACCCAAGTCAACGAAACAGATTTTTTTCGAACAAATTGCTTGTAATTAGAGAAAAGATTTCCCGCATGTATAACAAACTCTACAGCTGCAAATAACATTGTTAACTTTAACAAAATTTTCAGATGGTCCCGTTGTAACTAGACGTCACCGCTCTCGATTTTACAACAGTTTCCATTACGTCTTCGCGAACCGGTGTTTTGATTAGCCAGTATCGTGTGAAACAAGGTTCTTAAGAAAATTACCGTTTTGCTGGCAACGCTCGCGGAGAAAGTTTCGCTATTAAATCTGAGTTCGGCAACAGTTACGGTTGGCTTGTCACAAAAGTGTTTGATAATTGCCAGATCAGTCTTGCGCCTTGATGAAGTTGGTCGAGTTAAATGATTCTTTCCGCTCGTGTCAAAATTATTCTTGTGTTTGCGAGAAAGAAGAAAGCAAGGCATAAAGCTCTCGCCTCCGTGGAAAGAATCCTGACTGTTGATGAAGTACAGTATTAACAAAAGGCGTTGACAGAGCTTTTAAGTAAAGAAAGATAAGATCAATACTAAGCCAAGAATTCTTTAAAAATTGTGTCCGCGTTTAAAAATAAATTTGTAGAATCGTTTGTAAGATTTAATATTATTAGATAATTATAATGAAAGGATGAGTAAGTTGTTGTTAGATAATTAAAATACAAATAGTAAGTTGTTGTAACATTAGCATACGTGGATAGATTTATGAATTCTTTAAAAGTTGTATTTACGTTTCAAACAAATTAGTAGAGCGATTTTCAAGTCTTAATTTAATTTAAGGCAACCAGGGATCTTTAAAATTACTTTTTGCAATTTTCACTTTAGCAATTTGAAATTTTACAAGCATTAAGAACAACACTATAGGAGATGACAAATAGAATATCAAAGCATTGTATTAATTTATTTATGAGTTAGGGGGGTTAATATAATATAATATTAGCGATAAATAACGTCAATGAAAAATGCTCCGGGCACTCAAAATTTCTGCTAAAGCTCTCCACCTTTTATTACTACTTAATCTAACCTTATTGAAACAAAACGTGGGATTAATCTTGAAGTCTGAGTACTAAATATCAAAATTAACCTCTGTAATAATTCAAAACATTTTTAACTTTTTAAAAAAATCAATCGTTTTGAATTTGAGTGCCTGGAACATTTTTCATTGACGTTATTTATCGCTAATTATATTATATTAACCCCCCTAACTCATAAATAAATTAACATAATGTTTTGAAATTTTGTATGTCATCTCCTATAGTATTTCTCTTGATGCCTGTAAAATTTCAAATTGTTTAGATGAAAATTGAAAAAAGTAATTTTAAAGATCCCTGGTCGCCTTAATACTCATAATTGAATGATTCAGAATATGTCAGAAATCATTTGTTTGCAAATGTAAATATAATTTTGAAGTTAACTGTGGAATCACATTAGATTTTGATTCGGCAAAATATTCCTTACAATTTATACAGTACAATTTTTTTATTTAAATACCCAATCATAGTATTAAATATCTATAGAAAGAATAGAAATAAATCCATAAATTCCCTATTCATTTTATTTATATCCATAAAAAGATATAAATAGCTATCCTATCCAGATTATTCATTAACAGCTTCTTTATACTTAAGAAAATAACTGTAAAATTAAGATTTTTTTGTAAAGAACACAAAAATGATTAAACTTTTACAATTTTGTCAAGGATCTGTTATGTTGGTAAACCTAAAAAAATCATCCCTCGCTCCTGTTATAGCTACAGAGAAGTTTAATGGTCAAGCTGTTTAGACAACAACATAATATATGTTGTTTGTTACCTAATGGTCAGTACGTATATCGATATAAATACATTCTTTAGAAGATAAGTCCCATCACCACTATTTTACTTATCCGGCAATCTCTCATTTATGCAGTCTCGAAGTTCCCTTCTTTTTTCTCAATAAAATGTTGGCAACAGCAAAGTTGTTACCCCCCCCGACAGAAGTATCTGTGTTAAAATGAATGAGATTTGTTATGAGAGCAATGAGGCAGGAATTACATTTGGGTCCTAATGGCCTTCACTGAATAAAGTACCCTCTTCCCTTCGGAGATACATCCTATCAACGTAGTGGAGATAACTCGACCCCAAGTTACTCTTTACTTGCAAGGAAAGCGAGAACAATCCACCATTCCAGAAGCTTCTCATCCCAATATGTAGGTTGTTCCCGTTGTAGTGAAATATTGATGAATAATAAAAAAAAACCACACCCAGGGCATAATCTTGCACATATCTACCTAAAATGAAGTTATTTTTTTTAAAAAAATCTATTGACTTTAATAAACTAGATATATTAAATATTTATAAAAATCTTAAAGAATTACCAGAATCTTGAATAATATCTTAAAAGTTTAATGATGTGTTAGGTGCGATTCCCATTGTAATCTAATATGTCTCTTCTCATTCCTATAAATTCGTTTAAATTCATTAAATATTGTTACAAGCGCACGAGCGCCGTGAAAACGTGCCAAAGATGGTGACGTTTGTCGAGGAGCTTCGCTCCAGCCTTTTTGGTTTGGTGAAAGGAATAGTCTAGTAGCCGCTGGATCGCGCAAGGTGTTTTGAGAAGTTTCGTGTGTTTCGGGGCACGCGCTTCCTCGGCTATATAAGGGACGAGTTACCGGAGTCAGGGAGTTACTTGAGAGTATTTCTCCTATCGGAAGAGAAGCGTCTCGCTAGACTAGCGGATTAGTGAGCTATGTTTGCGTTTGCTGTTAAGGTTGTGTTATTGACCTCTCTGTGATTTACTGTTTGCTGTGCTATACGGTTGCTGTTTGCAGACTGTGTTTATTGTGCATATGGCTTGCATTTACGCTGTAAGTTACTGTTACTGCTGGATTGTGTTTATCTGAAGTTTTATTTTATCAAGTCACCCTGTAAATATCTGTGAATAGCTGTAAATAAATTTGTTTGTGCTGTCCTCAAGTAAAGTCCATTCAATCCGAATCCGCTACGCTAAAAACGTAACAATATTATTAAAGATGATTTTCGAATAGTATTCTACGCTCTAAAGGTGAAAACATTGCTTATTTGGTTTAATATAAATACATAATTTTCAAATTATAGTTTTTTATGTTTGTAAATTACATAAATATCATTCCAAATGTTACAATAAAACATTCACATGTATTTATACTTTTTAAAATTTAAATATAGCGTTTTCAGATTGTCGAATAGAATTATCCATTATTGAAATCAAAATTATTTTCTATCGGCAGAACTGTAGAATAGTGTTATTTTATGATTAATAGTATATTCTTTGCTATTCCATAGCATGAAAGTTTGCCATTAAAATCGAATTTTTTAAATTTTTTTCTTCTTTTAAATATGAATTAAATAACTTGATAAAAATAATATATAATCTATGTATTTCTCATTTATTTTTAATATTTTAATTTATTATAATTATAGTGTACAATAATTACAGTTTTATATTTAAAAGTGTATTAAAATAAAAGAAAAAAATCATTATTTTTTTTAATTTTTCGACATTACATGTTCATCATCATTAAGGATAATACGTGACACATTCACATGAAGCAAATATTTCAAATATTCTAAGAAGCTAATGAAAAAGGGCCATTTACTGAAACACTAGTGAATACGAAGATTACGTTCTGTGTGCGTGTGTGTGCGTGCGTGTGTGTGTGTGTGTGTGTTTTAATTTTGATTTCGATACTTTGAATTAGGAAAAAAGTCTTACTTCATTTAGTCTCAGTTTAGGTGATGTCCTCATCACCTGCCCATGGTTTAAAATTACGAAGTATAATCCGAAATAGCGTTCTTGATGTTTCAAATTGGAAAAACAGAAATGATTAAGCTACATGCTTCAAATAAAGTCAAATTTTATATTTATGACTGTTTTTATAGATTCTCTTAAGATTATGATGCTGAAATAATTAAATATTCTTTTTGTTAATGATTTTAAATCTAGAAATTCAAACTTTTTAAGTTCAGAAATAGAACATTTTTTAAAGGATAAACTCAGATTAAAGTAGTAAAGAATATTAGTTAATACTGTTTTCGATAGAAAAATTTATGTGAGAAAGAATACAAAGAAGAAAAAAAATGGTAAGTAAATGATTATATTACTATGAAACGAGAAACATAAATAAAAAAGGCAATAAAAATATATAAGAAGTTATACAACATATCAAAAGACAATACATTCCCAATTTATTTTTAATGTAAGAGACTGCCCATGGATTCATCTGCCAATGCTACATTTATTTACTCTCCTATTCGATTCTATCCCTTCACAGATAGAAAGGTTAAATAAAACAAAGCGGTAAAATTATTAGCCGGATGATTAGATGAGCGACTAATTAGCTGAATGTGGGGACGGAAATTCTAATCAACTGGTCGTAAAGAAATTGAATCAGTCTGTAAACAAAGGGAACTATTCTGTTAGTAGCATTTGTACCACCCGTCACTTTTTACATCTGTTTGACCTATATATTTTTTCTTTTCATTAGATAAGAGATGAGTTTGAGTAAAATAGAATTTTAATATAAATATAAATATAAGAAAATAATTTAAAGTTGGAATAATAGAATACAATGTAGTGATTAAAAATATTTTTAATATAAGGATTTAACTTTATAAAGAAGCATAGAGTATTTTTAGTCAATGAAATGCATATCAATTAATGGCAAAGAGGCAATTTTGTTGTTAGAAACGTAACATAAAGAAAGTATAAGAAAGTAATTTTAATATACTAATTTATTATAAAAATAAGAAAATGAATTTAATATAGTAATAAAGATAGGAAAGGAATTATAAGAATTGAATACGAAAGTAATAAAATAAATATAATAGGGTTAAGAATGAGAATATAAGGTTAAGAATGAACACATTGCAATATTTCATATTTCATTTTAAGAATAATTTAAGAAGGAATTCAATATAGTAATTCACTATAGTATTCATTTAAGAATGAATTCCATACCTTATTTTAAGAATAATTTAAGAATGAATTCAATATAGTAATAAAGATAAGAAAGGAATTGTAAGAATTTAATACGAAAGTAATAAAATAAATATAATTAGGTTAAGAATGAGAAAATAGCATTAATATCAGATTCCAGCATAATGTAAACAATGGGGAAAATTCAGTATGAAGATTTATTGGATAATGTATATCTATTTTATAATTCATTCTGTTCAGGGCGGAATCAATGCATGACACATACAGGGTGGCAAAAATAAATGAGCATGCTATCTGACATTTAATTTTAAGTTGTCTTATGGTGTCAATTCCCTTTATCTTTTGCAACATGTTCAGAGAATTCAAAAATTAAATTGGCGCGACACATCTTACGAGTATCACAAAATTCACAAGTATCACAATTTTCTTATTTATCTGAATAATCTTATAAGAAATTTTGAAAACAAGTTTTTATTCTGAGCAGAATAATTTAACGATTTTAAACCACAAATATCTCATAGAGTGAATCTTTAAAATGTTGACAAAATTCTAAGCTTTGAAACCTAAAAATGCTAGACTAGTAAAAAATGATAGCCATTGTTGATTAATCTTTCTAATGAAAATAGAGCTGTGCGCATTATTCTTTCAATTTCACAAAGTCTATGATATAACTCATCATGAAACTTTAATCAGTTTTTTATCGACATTATTTCGATAATATTCTGAAAAAATTCATGAACACTTATTGCAGTATTCCATAATTCATTTTAAGAACGACTTCATTCAAACATATTGAGATCTTAAAAAATAGAATAAGTTTTCAAAAATTACTTATCAAAGTCCAAACTCTGTCTTGGGATTTGCGAACGCCGTTAATGATTCGAACCATACCTCCCCCCCTCATAATTATGAGCAAATTAAGAAAAAAAAGCCTCCCCAACTTTTCCTTAAGTATCCTTTGAGGCCTCATTATGTTTATATTCCACAAGAGAATCCAAGATGATTGCATTACTTAGAAAAGTAGTTAATTAACTTAATCCCTGGTTTTAGTTTTATTACAGAGATTGGTTAGGAGAGTTATAATACCAATTCAATAAATGGTTTGCTACCTAGTCTTTAAAAAAGTTAATAATCTGGTGGGTGTTTAGAATATCTAGATCATATATAATCTGCTGGAACTACCTGATTTTCCTTGGTTCCTTAAAATATGCATTTTTAGATATGGATGTCTGAAAAGAAATGTTAAGTATCAGAGGTAGATGATAGAAAAGATCAGATATGATCTAGACAGAAAAATTAAAAATAGGCTTATGTTATAATTTTTTTAACTTTCCTAATTATTTTTCAATTTTGGTAAGGCCATTACTTTAACAATTATATTTTATATTCATAAATAACACATAGGTCTATAGACATGATAAAAGTTTAGCTATCTTCTTTTATTTTCAGCAATTATTGCTGCAACAATTTTGGTGCAACCATTATACCAGGAATTCATAAAAGCGTTTTCCTTACTCAAAACTAATTCTTATGATCCTTAAATAAATTGCGGATAGCTTCTTCAGTTTAAGATTTCTAGGCATATTTATTTGTGAAACCGACTTGCATTTTACACTGATTGACATGAACATTTTAGCCTATTTCTTATTTGAAATACTGATGCTATCAGTAACTACAGCCACATTCTCACTGAGGAACTTATCAGATTGGGATACGATTGGGATATTGGTATGAATAGCTTCTTCTAAGCTAGTTGGAAAATTTTATTTCCAATTTATATACAATAGCAATGTAGATCTGCTACTTCTAAACATGTGATGAGTAGAGTAGTGGTTGCAGGAGCTCCACAGTAATTGGGTTATTATACATTTACTACAGTGTCTAGGCCGGGATACCTTGGTTGGTAGAGTGTTGGGCTCGTACTCCTTAGGTTGCGAGATCGAAACTCACCGGCCAAAGATTCCTCATATGTGTGGTGGCTGGCGCTCGTTATATCTGTCGTGGCCGCAAAGTCCTCCATGTCGAGAGTAATACCATTGCGGGTACTGGGTCAGACGTGATCTTTATCTGTTCTAGATCTAAATTACGATCTGAGATGAATGAACGAATATGCATGCCTGAAGTCTGCCCCCTAAAAAGGGTTGTGACGCCTGTGTAGCTAAGTCGTATTCTTGTCCCTAGTTGGCGCTACTTGTAAAACAAGAGACACATATCTAGGGCTTAAAATCTGTTGATGTATCAGTTTGGCTTGTCCATGGCAAGTCCATAAGTAACAACAACAGCAACTACAGTATCTTCTATAGTTTTCCTGGCGATCCGATTATTTAAAATACTTAGAAAGTTAAATTAACTTAGATGTGGTTCCTTATGGTACTTACAGCAGTATTCATGGAAGAGAAAGGAGAAGGACTCATCTATTGATATGAGGTAGTAAAATAAATAAGCAATCTCTCGTTTCCTTAGAGGGCACAGCAGTGTGGTAAAATTACATTGGCTACGTCTCTGAGGACTGGATGGACCTTTAACGAAAAGTACTAGTGGATTGATGGTAATGGACAATTAGTAATTTACTAATGTACATGTGTTAATAATGCGGCTGTCGAATTACTGTATGCTGCTTCCCCAGTGCTAAGACAACAAAGAAGTAAATCTTTGATGGTACCTCTAGAGTTTTGGAGTAATTATCACTACATTTAGGCATGAGCGTTTTACTCTTCCTTCGGAATTAATATCATCTATTTCCATTTAGGTAATTTAAATCTCTTGTCCATTTGAGCTGCCCATGTTTGATGGGTATGACCGATGGCGAAGCAAGGAAAAATTGATAATTTTCGATTCTTGTCTTTCTCTATCAGAGAATAGAAACACGTTTTTTACTTTAAGGCTGTGTTTTATTGAATTTCGGGCTTCCATCTTTTGCATTTGTTCATTTACTCTTCATAACCTGTTTTAACCTTCATGAATTAGTTGTGAAAAGCATTACAATATCAAAACCACCGGTGGAAGGAAAGAACTAACGAAAACTGATTGAGTCCTTCATTAACAAAATAGCTAATTAGACTTCTTAAAAGTAATAATGTTGTAATATTTTGAAATTACTGCTAAACTTTGTGAATAATTAATTCTTTTGAGAGCTAAATGTTGGCGATAAAAATAATTCCAATACATTCACAGATAAAGATAAAGAGAGATACATTATTTAATTTAACACATTCGCTGCTACATTTTACACATGTTTCAGGTCTTTTATCGAATTAGATGACTCCTTATTTGCTATCTCTTAATTGCGACAAAGGAGAGGACATCTAATTAGAAAGTAGATGCGAAACATAGCCGATTTACGGAACAATTTACGCGTTAAATGCAATGTTAAGAATAAATTGCGAAAAATTAATGCGGTAGATGCAAGGGAGTTCTAGAATGTTGATACCGATTGCGTATTAACATGTTAAGTTCTATGTCAGTCTAATGTGACTAACAGTATATTTTCATTTCGCACTTCGTCACGCACATCAGCTACTGTTAACTAAGAATATTATTTTAGAACAGGCTATGTTTTTGGTTAAAGATATATATTTATAGTTATATTCTCTTCGTAAAATTAAATTAAAGAATTACAAAATTCTACTACTAAATACTTGCAGTATTTTTTGAGACTTTATCTGGATTTCTGGTTGTCATATCAAAGCATTCGGATATTGCATACTAGACAAAAAAGGATGTCAAAATAGGCTTGAAACTCATCATTCCGATTAATATAATACTTTAATACCATATTAATACAACATAATACATTAATACCATATTCATGTGATTTAATGTATTATTTTGATTAATATATTAACATAATACATTAAATCCCATGAATATGGTGCAATGAGTAGTTATAAAAAATTAAAACAAGAAAAAAATACAAAAAAAAGTTTATTAAATGAATGCACCTCTAATTCAAATGAATGCACCTCTAAATATCAAATTATTTAAAAAGAAACCAAGCTTTCTGAAAAAAATGAATGTATTAATAAATGAAAATATGTTTCTTAATAGACTCATTTCTGCTTTTCACCGCATAATATAGCTAAAATATTATTGGTAAAATCGGTCTTTAAATGAAAATTCTGAGATCTTTTAGATAAAAAGAAACGTTTATAAATAATAGAACCTTCCTTAAGATTAATTGCTTGCAATACCAAGTAAATTTCATTCAGTGGATGATATATCCTTTCTTTTAGAAATTGTGGATAAACCAGACGACGACAAGCCGTCTGAAAGAGTTAATTCTGGCTCCTATCCACATGGGAAGTCACAGTCTGCAAGTCCAGTTGTCAAAGATAAGCAAACAATCATCAGAAAAGTCCAAAGGGACTTCTATTCGTTTCTGTCCAACGCTAGAACAAAATCATTGGATGGAAAAATTAATAAAACCAATATTCTTGCATGATAGTTGA
This sequence comes from Argiope argentata, assembly GCA_026289955.1. NCBI lineage: Eukaryota > Metazoa > Arthropoda > Arachnida > Araneae > Araneidae > Argiope > Argiope argentata. The sequence goes on along the minus strand of JAOUZG010039019.1, from coordinate 3,732,309 downwards.
AACGATATATTGAAAAATAAGGTAAATGTACTATTATATAATTTCAGAGATTTATACTCATTATTATATCCTTACCAGGTTCATAAAAATATTTTTTTACAGAAAAGTTTTTGAAAGAGATGAAAGTTAACCAGCTCATAGTTTGCTCTACCATGTATCGATTTGGATGTTAACAGGGCAGTAATGACGCGTACTTATATTCAATTAGTTTGTAATTATGTTAACAAATTATTTCTATATAAATTAATTTCAAATATTTTATACTCCTCACACATTTCAAAATGCAAATAGATACATCAAGCTACAAAAAAAAATCGACGCACCAAGAAGGAGTTGTCCGATTGAGACGAAAATCGGTGGATAGGAAGACAATGTACAGATTAGTAAATGATTAAAATCCAAGAACAATTGAATAATTTAGCGCCAGCGTAGATTTCGCTGTTTCAACCGTCTGTGTATGGCCATGTTGGACTCTGTTGTTTGGGTTGACTGTCTGATGGTTGATAAAGATGAAGAAGGCATTGTGACAGCTGATCGGATAATCATTCTGTCCTCACGATCTGTTGTGGCCTTAGGTTAATCGCTACCATCATGACAATGAACTCTGCCACTTTCCACCCATTCTTGCCAGTATCTTCGAATCGCCGCATCGCTTCGACTCAAATGACGAGCGATTCTCCGATTTGCCCAATCGGCCTCTTTCAATCCAATGATACGACCTCTGTCAAACTCTGACAGTTGCTCGTAATGAGAACGAACCCTGAAGTTGGTGAAAGGTTATCTTAATCGCAATCAAACCGAAAGTTTTAACAATCGTTGAAAAACTATATACATCTGCAGGATGCGCAGTTCCGTTGCGCTTGAGAGAAAACTATTCATTCATTGGACGCCAAAATTTAATCATTTGCATATTTGGTCAAAACACCCATGCATACGAAATTTCAAAGCAATCGGATGATTGCTTCTTGGTGCGTAGATTTTTTTTTATAGAGTGTTAAAAAAAACTTCAAACCTATTACAATTAGCCAAAAGGGATTTAGACTTGCTACGCAGTCTCTAAAAGAAATCAATGAATAGATTTGATCTTATGAACCAAAAAGGATATGCTAGGTGACGAAAGAAAATATGGCAAATTGTTTAATTTCCTGATCTTTAGACTAATTAATTTAGGGTATCTAAAAGTCTTCATTAAAGCTGTTTCATTTAGAGAATAAAATTAAGGATACTCACAAATAAATACTCCAACTTTGCAGGACTATTAAAAGAAAATAAAGTTTTGTTATTCATTGAAAATAAAAGCTAAAGTTTAAAATTTAAATTCAATAGCTCTGAGTGCTCATTGGAGCTTCTCCAGAAATATGAACGTTATCATTTCGAAGCGTTTAGTTTTAGTTTAATTTAGTTACACTAATGTCTCACCGCAAAGCAACATTAGGACTATTTTGGGACGCAATTCGTAATTTTGAACCACGGTCAGATAACGAGGAGGATACCTAAGCTGGTACCTCCTTTTCCACACTAGTTTGAAACGTTTGACGCCCACCAGACTCTCTTATATGACGGTTCTTCGGTGGAACCCAGTCTCAAAACTGAAACCCTACGGCTGACGAGCCGAGATCTTATCACCAGGCCACAGTAGCTCTATCATGACGGTACGATAACTCACCATGTACATATATGGTGTGAGCATTTGAAAAATTGTGGAAACGTGTGTCTTAAGTTCGTCAACAACAGTTTGTGTAAGGGTGGAGTGGTGGAACAAACACTTCCACCGAAGAAGAAAAAATACCGACTATCACCATACACATATATCCGCAACCTTTAAGAGCATCACACCAAATACGAAAAAAAAAAAAATCTGAGATAAGTTATCGAATCGCATCGATATCCTTCGTGCTTCGGAAGAGGATTACATTGAGCATTTATAACTCTGTCGAATTTAAATGTTTAATTATTATTTTTAATTTCCGATGAACAACAAGAAGCTTTTTATTCAGTTTTCTTTTTACAGCCCTAAAAATCTTACATATTCATTTATGAATGCAGAATTCAGGAAGAATAGAATTCAAAAAGTGGGCAACGTACAAATAAATGATAATACCACGATTATTTAGCTTTTTCATCAATTCTGATCAACGAATTTTAAGAAACTGCAAAAATTTTAACGTGATAGTTTATGAATGCACTCCCTAATATCTCATGCTAGTCTCTTGAAAAAATAATACAAAATCGGGGCCTATCAGGATATTAGTGAGTTACTAAATGAGAAAATTGAGGAATATAAAAAAGACGAAAAACTGTATAGACTCTATTATCTGATATTGTTTTCAACTTAAATTATTTTTAAAAGTTCGTATCTGGCTTCAGCTTTAGAAGTGAAAGGACTGACGACTGGATGCTTTTATTCAAATGTAGTAAAAAATTCAACCTAGTTTCCTTTGAAAATTATCCATTATAGCAACCTAATTCTATGTAGCTAAACTGGAGCTAAGCCAGATAGCGATTTCCGAGTTTTAAAGTCTATTTATTATGTCGGACTTTAAAATTATAATGAATTAAAATTTATGCTAGATTAGATATTCTAGATATATCATAAAATCTGATATAAAAACCATGCAGGCAATTTTTCATGCTTTGGGTATCATACAAACACTGGTGAATATATTTAATCCAAATTAACATATATTGACAACTTACTATATGTAAAAGAATTTATGTTTTATATCTTATACTCAAATATTATAAATATACGTTGCTGGATCTCTATTTTTTTAAAAAATATTTATCACTCTTTCAAATGCTGTCGTGAAAATTCAAACATCGTTTTTCATGCTTAGTAGCAACTGAGCAATGTTTTACACCTTGTACACCTTGGTAAAAGGGAAAATTATCTTGATTGTTATAATTACTTCAAAGAAACTTGTAGAGAGGTCACTAAAGAAAATGTTTCCAAGATAACTTAGTGCGAACATTTTTTCTTCTTTTCTTTTTTCCCATTTTTAACAATTTCGCTTTTGGCACTTTATAACTTTCAGTTCGCTATTATTCTAGGAAAGATTAAAACGAAAAAATAACCCAGACCAAATAATATAACTTTTCTTTAAAAAATTTCTTTCCTGTTGAAACTGTATTCATATATATATATTTCAATTTTACATTGAATGTCATGAGACTTCAACTATATTAATGATTTCAACACATTGAATGTCATGAGACTTCAACTACATTAATGATTTCAACATTTGGGAATGAAATCGCATTTCGAACATAAAGAAGTAAAAATATTTCAAATATGGTTTCTTTTGAAAGGAGAAAGAAATAGTTTGAAAACACGAAATGAATTTGTTTCAAATGATAATTTTCCATTGGGCTTATAATGTCTTTTATTCAGGTATATATAGTTTATTCTTTCGAAATTTTCTTGTTATTCTATATTGAAATTCCTAGATTTCAATTTCCATTTAGTTTTTAATTTTCTTTTCTCAAGGGTGATAAAGTCATTTTCTAATCTCTATAAAAATGTTTCTCTATTATTTCCTGTTTGAAGCAATCATAAAAATCATAGTCATCTTTTGATATTTATATAAATTTATTTTTTAATGATCCTTTGTATTATAAATTTTATGTTTTTAATTTATTAAATTGTTTTCTAGTGTACCTCTAAATTTTAATCAATAGCAATTGAAAATTATCTTACCAGAATTAATTAGAAATCAATAGTAAAAAAAATTCAAATTAATAAGCATTCAAATAATAACTTCTCAAAAAAGTATTATAGCATTTTTAAAAATCAGAAATCTTCTTTGGATAATTCCATCAACAAAACTTAAAAACCAAATATTCATTTTTCAGAATCCTTCTCTTCACATTTTATACCTCAATAATCAACTTATAATAACTCATTATTCTATGATTTTAATTATATCACAATTGCTTTTTGAGTCAAATCTATAAAAAGATAAAAGTCTAGACATTTCAAGTGAACTTCAAACGATACAAGGACCTTATCAGATAAGGTTATTAATATTTCTTTTTTCCTCAAGTATTATATTCAGGCAACCTTTATTTACACAAATGCGAATGTATATGAGATACATTTATTATTTCTGTTATTGCCTGGCCCATTTATTGGATATAAGAATTCAGGGGACATACACATCGGCATTATTCCAACTGGTAACCGAATAAAAACACAGCGGTAATTATGAAACAGTATCTCGGAGATACCATTATATCTACGCTACTTGTCATCTGGCTTATTTCTGTAAACAATTGTTTCTTTTGCATCAGAGAGCCTGAACTAATGAGTCTGATGCAGAGCAGGCATTCGTTTTTGGCTTTAACTACTGCTATGAACGGATGCTTGTTACTAGTTGTATTTTTGGACATTTCTGCTATATATATATATATATATATATTAGCAGAGGTTGTGTTCCTGATCAAGTGTAATTAAATTAAGTAGAATAAAAAAAAGAGCTAAAATTTATTTTATTCGTCGAATTTATCTTTCCTAGTGAATTGGTTTTCTCAGTTATATTTTGACGTCTGAGATTTTTCTTTCCTTTTTTTTTTATAAATATGTCTGTGTAGGAGATATGCGACAAAATACGGAATGAATTATTAAAAAAAGAAATTAATTTTTTTAAAAAAAATATTACTATTGAGTTAAATATTCTAGTTATGCTTCTAAAATTTTTGAAAATTGGATGAAATATATGGAGATTTTGAAGAAAGGTGTAAAAGCAAAATTCATCATTATCATTCTTACGATAAACTTGATCAAATGATTTGTCCAAAATTTTGCTGATATTTTAAGGAATATTTTACCTAGCTCTGATACTTAGAAATAAGTTATATTTCGAATTATTATTTACTGGAGTTCATTAAATAAATAAATGAAGTTTCCAATTGCTTCGTGTTATTGTTTTACAAGAAATGTAAAGTCTTTTTGAATGAATGAACTATTTATTCGGTTGCTAGGGAATTCTAAAATATATTGAGGAATTATTATACCAAATATGATAAAATATGCTAGTAATATAATATTAAAAAAAGTTATAAAAAAATAACGTCAATTCGTACTTAGGTCAACTAAGAAATTTTTTATTTGATTTAATTTTTATTGAATAATTTTAAGTAATATAAATAATGTATCAAAAAAATGATTGATTTTCGCAAGAACTGATCTCGCATTCTTTACTTTCGCGTGAAAAATATTGAAATCCTCTGATTTTATCAATTGAGCTAATAATTGTTGATTCCAATTTTCATTACAAACTGCTAAAACCCCATTTAAAGCATTAAAAATTAATTAAATTTATTTAATGAATTGCTTATAGAAGAAACTGTGTTAACATCAAGTGTCATTCACTATAAGTTTAAAAAATGTATTTGTATATGAATGAAAAGTATTTTAATAACCATAAAATCCAAATTAAAGGATTAAATTAAATCCATTATATGGGCTAAAAGACAACAGGTTTCTACGCTCCATGTGAGAGGATGAAAATTATGAATCCAAGCACATTCCTTTAAAAGATCCCTGTGTTTCCCTTCCCTGATTAAGCGTGTGTCGTGGAAATCCCCATCGAAATTTCATTGCATATGAGCAATTTGAAAAAAAAAACTATTTTCCCTATCAAAATCTATCAAAATATTTAAGACCAGGGATAATGATTTTCCTCCTTTTTTTACGCTTCTGCTTTTCTATCACGCTATGAGTGGACGTGCCTTGTCCGTGATCTTGTAAATAAATCGTTATCTCCTGCGATGGAATAAAACGAACTTAAAAATTCAAAGAGTCATCAATGTCTTCGAAACAACCTTCTGCTTTCAGCAAATAATAATAATTATATATATATAT
>JAOUZG010039019.1:3663448-3699307 GCA_026289955.1 Argiope argentata | reverse complement strand
CATCCTTATTAAAAAGGCAATATAATTTGTTTAAGAACTATGCGCTTAGCTATTATAAATCATATTATTAATTATATTCTTAGTATTAAGGAATTTATGTTCATAATTTAACGCTAAATATTACAGCGATACATATTTTATAAATATTTTTACGCTTGCTTGCTTTCTGCGATTATTTATAAAATTTTTGGCGTCATTTTAAATATTAACTGACTTAGATTTGAATAGTTAAATTTTATTATGAATTTTGTATAGGACATCGATCTGTGGAATAGAATCTTAAATTTTGAAAAAGGTAAACGCACACCTATAAAGAAAAAGGTTGAGACTTTTTAGAAATCAGTCAAAAAAATTTTTAAAAAAAATGCTTATATGAAGTTTTAGTCAACCAGAGAGGAGAGAAAAGCAATACCAATAGGTGAAATTTATGAAGAAGAACTTTAGGTTCTTAGGAACTGTAGGAGTTTAGGAATGAAAATATTAATAAATAGTTCAAATGAATAAAATTAATTGTAATGGAATCACATGTTAGCGAAAAAAGACCTTTCTAAGGGAGTTTACAACCGAAGATCGCTATATCTGACCAATTTGGCGATATAGGTGCGTTGGAGACAAAATGAGGTCATGAACAGTTTTTACTATAAGCTAAAATGTGTAGTAGAAGCTAAGAAACAAAGATTTGTTCTTAAAGATTATTGGTGAAATTTCTAGTCTTGCCTGGAATGAGCGAGCACTTTCTACGGTTGCCAGTCCCACTTCGGTGGGGCGCTATTTAATAAGCGCCTTAAAGGCGGGGAGTTAATTGAGTTCTGGCGACGATCGATGTAGTTGGCTTAGCTTGAGAGAGCGTCTCTTCTTTTGCTGGCCGGCGTTTTATAGCTTAGCTGTTATTTGAAATTAGCGGATTAAGTAGAATTAATTCGCTGTGAATTTTGTAGCCTGAGTTTCGAATATTTAATACGCTTTTTTCATAGGCAATAAAGTCGCTCTTGTGTAAGAATTATCTTCAAAACAATATTCTTTCTTTGAATGGGGCATATTAAATCTTGTATCCTCTCATCAATGTTATTAGCATATCTAAAATTGTTACATGATGTTAAAGCTTTTATATGATTCTATAATCTGTATTCGCCCCTGTCTTTCAAAATCGGTGCAAGAAAAATTTATATAGTCTAAGGGCTTGAAAAGATTAGTGGCGGGATACTATAAATTGGTTCAAATGAAGAAAACCTATACTTGAAATCAAATCCATAAATGATAGAGGTTTAGCTTGAAATCTTGAAGAGATGATATGGAACGTTGAAGAAAATCCAGTCTCTAGCACCAGAAAACTTTCAGAAAAGCCTTTTCTACATATAGAGCAAAACATGCATAGTAGCGTAAAACAAAATGGGAATATAGAGAGATTCCTCATGAATTGATATCACAACAAGTAAATTTTTTAATGAATTTCCACAAAAATATTCTGGGAAGAAAAGTATCTTCTGACCTTTGGATTAATAAAGAAATATGATGAGAAATGGGTATACCGACGAGACTCCATAAATGGAATCAATAAGATAATATCTGTCAATAATCTAATAAGAAACCATCACTAATGATGCTTTCCGATTTGATGACTTATTAGAAACCATCATTAGTTATGGCATCTGATATGAAGACTTTCAAATCAGAATCATAAAACTTATAACCAGCATTTTGCTAGGTTTAAATAGATTATTTACTTCAGATAATTCTATTAGAAAATCAAAATTTCCTTAATGTATTTTGCAGTAAACAGCTTTATATGATATATGATGCAAATAGTTCTTTTTATTTAAATAAGGTAAGAAAAGTCTTACTTTGGGAAAAAAATTTCTTGTATCAATAAGACATTGATAGAATTCATACTCCTGGTAGGATCCAATATAAATTAAAATATCTTGAAGGAATCAAATTTTTGAGATATGTAACATATAATCAGGATTTTGTTTTATTAGACTGTCCAAGGAATCACGTTTCAGTTAATGGCAACTTTTTTTCTAGAAACCGCTGTTCGAATGTTGATGATTAGTTAAAAACGATGTCTAGACTTGCGTCCAGACTAACAAAATGGCACCGCTAAGAGATCGTTCAGGTGATAAAAAGATGTCAATAAACCATTACTCATGAGGTACTATACTTTTTCTAATGACTGGCTGTTTTGTATTCACTATACTATAAAGATTGATTGTAAAAAATGTAAATAATTTTAATAAGCCTAATTTAAGCAAAATATTGAATTTTTCAGAATACTAAAAGGATACCCAAACTAAGCATAATTCTGTATCAAAAGGTATAAAGATTAGGCCAAAACAATACAGTCAAAAGCTAAAAAAACTATCAATGGTTGTTTTTCTATGGCGAAAAAAATTAATTTAAAGGATTTGATGGATTATAATATTCTTAATATGTTTGTTTGTACATTTTTTGAGGGGGAAGAAGTTCTTAATAATGTCTAACATATAATTTTGCTAACATGGATCTCCTTTTAAATTCTGTGCGTTTTTAACGTGCATTTACAATAATTGCTCAGAATCTGTTCTTCACTGTACATTTAACTTTAATCTTTTTTTTTTTTTGCTGAAAGATTTTGATTAGTAAAAAGCTCAAAATTTAAATATGTTGCTCATTTTTGGAAATTTCACTTACGTCTGCATCTATAATCGTATCTAATGGATAATTTTGATGTATAAAATCTGATGCAATTAATATTTATCTTTCAGTATGGCAGATAAATTCAGAAAAACTGAAACATGAATAAAAATGAATTCATCCAACTATTATTCAAAATAAAGTTTAACTATTCATATATGCTTCATACGATATTTAAAATTATGCTAAAGGTTTCGTATGCTATTGAAGCAGGGTAAATTAAAATTTAAAAAGAAAAGACCATTTATCGGGATAATATTTTGTCTCAGACTAAAAATAAATCTCTGTACCATTAGCATATCTAAATTAGTTTCGTGCTTAATTTGAATATAAATCATGTCTAAAAATAATTATATTCCTAATATATGAGTTTGCTCTTTTAGCGTATAGTAATCGATACTTTACGGAAAATATTTGGTCTCATACATCATGTAGTATAAGTAAATGAAGTAATATATACCCATGATACCACTTATAATAGCTCTAATAACTACTACTTTTACTGAAGTTGGTGTAGATTAATGGGGAACATACGTGCGATTATATTTATAGCAACTATTATATTAAACTGCCTCTTGTCTGAATTAATGGAGAATTTACTAATTATTAAATTTCGATGAATGCAATATGAATGTGTAATTAATATTTAATTGCGATGTCATTCAAATTAAAGAAGACATTTTTTCGTATTATAGAATCTTATATATATATTAGAATATATTTTATATATTCGTATTATAGAATACAAAACATAAAGTAAAGCTTATTTCAATACGTAACTTCAATGCAGGGTGCCGAATATGTGCTGTATAGATGAGCTGATGAGCTATATAGATGTACGGTTAGAGAAAGCAGCATAAGCGCGATCATTTTTCAAAAAGCAAAATAGAAATACTAGACCGAAATATTAATTTGCTTCACAGAATTAAAAGGAATTAACTGCTGATGGGTTGAAGATATATTAAAATAAAATTTATTTGCCACTAGTTGGTATACTTACCATTGATTTCATTCTTTCAACTAACAAAAAAATATTAAAATATTTATCACTAACATTAAATTAAAACGCTTTTTATATTTCAGTGTTCGCGAGAAAAATTTAAACATCTTATAACATTAAAAAAAATTATAGCTAGCATCAAAAATAGACATTTCAAATCAACTGCAGAGAGCTGTGTTGTTGAAATCTTCATATTCGATAATGTAAAATTAGATTGAATATTTACGTGCGACAGAATTCTAACACAATATCGTCTGGAACCTTATTTTTTTATTAAAATGAAACGCTTTGTTACACCAAAATGTTTTCCTGAAAAATCCCGAATTCTTTTTTTTTAAATTACGGAAAGCTGTTGTGTCCCTAAATTATTAATAATTTTCAAAGAATGATATAAAAGTTAGGGATAAATTATGAGTGGAAAATTAAATAAATGTTTGGAACTTGGAATGTGATAATGAACAACGAGTTTCAGAACAATCTAATGTTAAAAGGAGATAGTCAAAATCCGAAACAGTTTTTCAGTAACTGAAAAAAAAATCACAAAATAATTTTCAAAAATATTTTTTTTAAGTTCTAAAAGCAAAATAAATCATTCATAAACATATATATGTTTTCCATGCTCCTTAATTTCGTTCGCGAAAATAAAAATATTACGAACCACCATGTTGCTTGTTGATACTATAATGCTCATGTGCAAAGAAAACATAACTTTTATTTATTTAAAAAATAACAATTTAAATCCTTTTGATGAAATCTTCACTAAAACCTTTTTTATATGTTAGAGTATTTGTGCTTAGAATTAGATTTAAAGAAAGAAAACCTTCAAAGTAATTCATTTCTATTCGCAATAAGAAAATTGCCATTTTAATTAGATATATATATATATATATATATATATATTAGTGTTTTTAAGTTTCAAAACTAATATTTCTTTCTTAAAACATATACTATAAAAGGTTTGAAAAACACATAATAATATTTATTCTTCTAATTTTCTGAAAACTGTCAAACACAAAAAGGGTGTTTTTTTCCCAAAGAAGAGAATAATATGGGAAATAAACTTTTATTTCTGTTATCTACATGCATATTTATTAGTAAGAAGATTAAAAAATTTATTGCTCTCCTTAAAATTATCTTTTTATAATTTTTAAATATATTTTATCTGAGTATTATTTATATCTAAACTTTATTTTCATAAATTTATACAATCCAATATATTATCAGGACGTTAATTACGAAATAGTTTCCGATGTCAAATCATATTTCGAAACTCGCCGTTTGATAAAATATCGCGAAATACATGGCCGTTGAATTCACTTAACGGATCATAATGCGCTGAAGATTTTTCAGCGAATAATGAATTTACAGACATAATATCCTTTACCACTTTGATTTCATACAAACATCTCAAAAGATTATACCATTTACTTATCTTCACTAATTAAAACGTCCTTTCAAGTCACAATCAGTATTGTTGCAAAACTGCTTAACTCTAAATGACCCAATGACTTACACACATTAAACTCAAATTTATTTCATGTATTCTAAGCTGTCTTGCACAATAATCAAAGAAGTCACCGACAAATTGCAAATTTGCATAACAGCTTAAAGACTTTTCCTCGTAAATTCCTGCATTTTGTGAACACAAAAACCATTCAAAGACTTAGCAAACATCTGCTTGTCATCCCCCCGTTGCTCTTGCGTTATTTATTCGCAGCATGCTTATCAATCTTGAATTGATTAATAAATTATACAAAACTTCTAAGAAAAGTGCAAACTAGTTTTCAACTATTATGTTTAATCTAACCATATATGCTTAAGTATAGTTCAGTCTAGGTTTGACTTTCTTAATGTGCTAGTAGATAATAAAGATCATTACAAATTTTGAGGCCTTTTCGCATGCATTTCATTACGCGCTTTATGCATGAATTATGATATATTTTGTCTGGTTTGTGTATATTTTTAGACTGATTATTAGCTTTAGTATTTTGTATTATACTCATAGAAATATGAGAAGCATCAATATTTATATACTGTTTCGCTCTATTTGGCTCAAATTATTCTTTCTAGCATGGAACAATGCTGATAATGATGTATCTAAATATATCTTATACACATTTCTCCTGCAAATTTATTTATCAATACATGGAAACACATTGTTCTTTTTAAAAGCAATTATTTTATTCTATACAAATTGTATTCAGTCCTGTCATTTTATTATTATTTTAGTCCGAGTGTGATACCATTTTAATTATAATTAATCTTGAAATTTATCGCTAATTTAGCTCGAGTGTGATTCAATTTTAATGTGAAAGAGTTGTTTCGTAGATATTAAAATCAATACCCTACTACTAACAAAGCTTGTGAAACTCCACACATTTCTGTGAGCTTCCAGGCCGTACAAACAGAAGTCTAAAATGAAGATATTTTTTTACATAAATCATCTCCTAAACGTAAATTAAACTGTAAAAAATGACACCTTTTTCCAACAATATTCCAGAAAACACGAAAAACAGATAACAAAAACGCAACCAAGATGTATATGGCAAATCTCTGAAATAATCCAGTAATTGAGGCAAGCAAAATCCCAACAGAAAATTCACTCTACTATCCCCCCAAAAAGACACATATTTAACCCTTTGCTGGCGTCCTGGTACAGAGGAAGCGCATCTTAATAGGGGTCTGGGCGTCCCGGGTTCGAGTCCTGGTTAGGACATGGTAGTTTTTTCTATGTAGTTGTGAGTTGTGTGAATGTGCCCCCCTGTAAAAAGAGGTTGTGCAAGCGAATGTGTGTGTGTCATCCTCATATGAGCTAGAAGTCAGACTTCTGTCCTCGGGTGCTCAGGGGTCCATACCCTCAGAAGCTACTGCATCCCCTCTTTCAGTTCTAAAGCGGACACGAGATCATCATCATCATCATTGAATCACTTTGGCCTTTCGGGTTTATACAGGCTTTCTGACAGATTGTACCACCTCACGTAATTTTTCAATGAGCCCCCCAGGTCTTGGTTCCCATGGTAGATATGGAAATTCCTGGATTTTCAGAACCTTTATGTCTGTAGCTGAAGTTTCAAAGTAATCTTTATATTTGAAAATTATGGAATCATCCATTCAGCAACCATTTAGAATTTCTGTAAATCTCTCTTTCCAATCGTAAGGAAACTATACGAGAGATCAGTTCAATATCAACGTGAATGTATTCATAGGTGTTTGGTTTCTTCGCTTTGATGTTTTTGGCGTTGATTTCGTACAGTGGAGTAATTTCATTTAACTTTCAAAATATAATTGGCATAGCTCCTTTGAACTATATCTAGCATGCATATATCTGCTACAAGAGAGATAAAAGGAGACTGAGATTTTTAAAAAATCACAAATCTAACTCGAAAGGGTTTTTTAAACACTTTTCTTTCATATGTGGGATATTTCGGATGGATTTCATTTGATGCTCCTAGGATCCTCATGCCGGGATTCTGTCAATCGATTAATGTCGTCTGAAAGTCAAAGATAGTGACCACATCACCACTTGATGATTAGAATATTGCAGGTTTGCGTCCCTATTCTATTAAATCTCGCCTTTACATAAGGATTTTGAACGCCGAATGCTAAAAGTTGTCGTATATATTGTTAAAAAATTTTTTATAATAAGTTAGAAGTGCCATATTTCTTAAGTATGAATTCCAACCCTCATACTGTTTGTGTAACATTAAAAACTACATTTGGCTCTCAAGGTTTCTGGATGGTGGTCTAGTTGAATTCCAAAAAGTAGAACAAAGCAAAATGTTGATATCTCAAAGAAAAATCAGGAAATAATAAATTTATTATGTTATTGATTATATTTAATTTGAAATAAGTGCGAACTTTAGAATTTAAATGGCGCCAAACATGTCGTTATGGCGATACAACTATAGGAAATGTATGCCTGGTATATTATAATTTACTAAATGAGCTTCTTGTTCTAACTATTGAGTATGATACAATTATGAATATTATTCGTTTTAATTTTTGAGAGGAAAATCAAATGAATGGTTTTGAGATTTGGCATACAAAATAAATTATTGTAATTTCTCTATGCAATATATAGTAGAAAAAATGTTACAAAATATCACTAGATTTTCAATTCTTAAATGGACTTAAACTTAACATACTATCTTAGACTTAAACATACTATCTTTTACAGAAATTAAGGTTAAAACATCTGCCTAATAAATAAGATTAGGCAGATGTTTTAACCTTAAAATTTTCATGAACGATCATTGAAATTTCAACATATTTTTTCCCTTTATTTTAGATCTAATACACATGTTAGTTTGCCATTAAGAGTCCAAAAAATATTTTGATTTGCGGGTGTTACATTTATTTTGCTTACCTTTTCAACTCTCATTTTAAATATTTTCATTTAATTATGGTTTTATGGTTATAGTTCTCAACTATTATTTCATTGTAAAGTGTTCATTATTTCATATTTTTCTTTTCCATTAGTTGAGATTTAAAAATATTTAAGAAACGACAAACTAAGTTTTTTCTTAAAAAATTCGTCATTATCAGAGATGGATTTTATTGTTGTTATTGTTACCTATGACACTTGCCTATGGACAAGCCCCCCGCAGATGCAGCAGCAGATTTAAGCCGAAAGGAGCGCCTCATGTTTTTGAAGTAGCGCCCACTAGGTCCAAGAGTACGATTTAGCCACAGACTCACCACATTTTCTCTCACAGCCCCTTTTCACACGGGGGCACAGTCACACATCTTACATATAGCAAACAGAAGAACAGCCATGCCCAAGGCCGGACTCGTACCCGGGACTCCCAGAACACGAGGAAGACGCACCATCTCTGTGCCATAAAGCCGGCAGATGGATTTTAGTCAGTATTCTTTCGAAATCTAAATATAATGACTCAATTCAGATAATATAATAATTTTAGAGCAAACAAAACTATGCATTAGCGATTTATAACACCTTAGGTAAAGAGCAATTATGAAATGATGCATTTCTTTCTATTGGATTTGAACATCCATAGCATTAAAAAAGTGTAGAAAAATTTAAGATTTCTAAATTCTGGATATACCTTTAACCATCATTATTCAGAAATTGGTTGCTCGATGTGAGCAGCAAAATGATGATTGTATTCGAATATAATAAAATCAATGCACATAATAAAATAATTTCAGAGCAAACATAACTATGCATTAGCGGTTCATAGCACATAGCACAATAGCTAGATATTCATAATGAAGTTATGCATTTCTTTCATCGCCTAACAATAGCCTATTGAGTTTGTACATATATTAATATAACACACACACACACACACACACACACACACACACACATTGTGCATAAAATAGCATAACAAAAAAATGGAGGACAATTTAAGGTTTCTAAATTTTGGATATACCTTTAACCACCATTATTCAAAAATTTGAAGTCCAATGTGAGCAGCAAAATGCTCATTGTATTTGAGTTGAATATTTATTGTATTTAAATATAATAAAATAAATCACATAATATAATAATTTCAGAGAAAGCATAACTATGCATTAGCGTTTCATAGCACATTAGCTAAAGATTCATTAAGTTACGCATTTCTTTTTTCGTTAAACAATGACCTATTGGTTTTGTGCATATATAGCATAACAAAAAAAGAGAGGAAAATTTAAGATTTATAAATTTTGGATATACCTTTAAACATTATTATTCAGAAATTGGTAGTCCAATGAGAGCAGAAAAATGCTCATTGTATTTGAGCTGGGTGATAGATATTTGCCCAATTTTTCTCACCAAATCAAAATTTCGGGTCAATTTCTCCTGAAAATTAATTGGAAAGATAATATACTGATGTATAGAGAAATCAGTCAATCTTCGTTCTCAGGAAACCTAATGTCACTGTGAGTAAAGTAGAGTAACACACTTCTTATTTATCATGCATCTTAAATTAATGGATAATCAAACATATACATGATTAAAATTAGAACCACCATTGCCTTTTCACCTGAAAATTTCACAGCGATTTCAAGTTGCCACTGAGAAGGAATCGAGTCCATCCAAACTAACTTACACCACTTTCATTCAATGGATCCTTAAAGAAGAAAGCATTCCTCCTTTATCACTGAAATTATTCAAACGTATCTTTTCATCAACGCGGAAATAAATCCAACTATCAAGAAAGTATCAGTAAGCTAGTCAGTAATACATTTTAACAAAGGAGAATAAAATATAAATTTTCCATATTATTTCGTAGAATAATTTCGAAACTCTCATATCGAAATTCCCCTATTCCTTCTGATATGATGATTAAAAGGATGAATCCTATTGTCACATCTTTAATAGGAAATTTTCGAAAAAGTTCTAAGAAACAGTGAAACTAATGCGAGATTCTTTGAAATAATGGAAATCTGATGCTGCAAAGAGAATCACAAATAAATTTTAAAATATCATACTGCGATCTATGGGAAGCCTATTTATCGGCTGAGTGGTTTGTTAAAAGATTGTGAAGATCGTAGGTGTTTCGTTTCTGCTCTGAAGGAATTGAATGCAGAAAAAAATAATTTTGCAGTATTCATTATAAATTGGATATGATATACTATATTAATAACACGAATCTTATTGAAAAAAACTTTTGCGCATATTGTGAAAGATTTTATTATTCTGATGAAATTATAAATCACGGATATTTAAAATGTTCGAGCTCAGTTGAGTTGAGTCATATTAACATCACATTTAAAAAACAGTTTCAAGACGGACCTCATCATTTTGAGCTATGGTCGGATGAAAATTAGAACTACTGAGTTGGAATTGTCCTCCGGTAGCATCTACGCCTCACTGTAGAAAGAATGTCTGACCTATGATGAAAGACTGAAGTACACCTGTCATACGCTTAGAGTCATTTCGTATAATCGGCTTTCGAACTTGGAATCCACTTTCTTCGAATTCGTAACGCTACAAAGAGTCTAATTAACATCAAATTCAATTTCTATTTCACACTCATATATCTCGTTCAAATTTCCAATCTTTAATGAAACACTTTCATTCATCCAATCAAGTTTAAGTAAATTTTTAAACCTTTTATTGGATGACATTTGATGCTAATACAGTTTTTTTATATTAATTCATTAACTTTTCATTATTTAATTACAACTAACTTTCTCGCAAAAAAAAATCTTCACCGCCAAATAAGTAATGAATTCAGTTTGTTTTTTCCCCACACCAATGAGGTCATACTTAACAGGTTTTCGACGATTATTTTTAATATTCTGTGTTTTTTTCATAAAGTCCGATGCATTTAAAATTAAACATTATTAATGAATCAATTTTTCAGATTCATTTTGCAGTACTTTTGAATTAAAATAATACAGAATAAAGAAAATTAAAAATTTCTTATCTGTATTGCGTTACCCTAATTTTTACAGAAAATTCACGCATTTGCATTGCCTCAATAGGCATTGAATTCTCAATTGGCGTTGAAAATTCAACGCCAATGGAGTGTGTTTTGATTCATTTTCAACGGATACGGATTAGATTTTGTTTTGGCCAGGTATAATTTTTTGATCAATTATTTATATTAATTGTAATTATTTAACAAAAAGAAACTAAAATAAAAAAATTCTATGTTGACCTAAGTAGGAATTGATTTAACTTTTTAAAGAAAAGTTTCGAGATGGATGATGTAAATTTGCGCTATGGTCGGATGACAATTAGAAGTGCTGAGTTAAAACTGTACTCTGGTAGCATCTACGCCTCACTGGAGAAAGAATATTTGACGTATGACGACAGACTAGCGAGCACCAGTCTTTCATACGTATAGAATCATTTTGTTTAATCGGGTTTCAAACTTATAATCCCTTTTCTTCGAATTCAAAATCCCACCCAGTGACTTCTGATATCCATTCAATGTGAAAGTAAATGTATTCAATATGGGTTTGCTCTGAAATATATGTTTACTTAATAAATGCTATTTCCTAATTACTTTTTCTGCAAAAATAATTAGTTCGTTCAATAAAAATTTATTCTTACTCTATAAAACCATAAAAGTATTTATTTCAGGTAATAAATAAAGATTTTGGATGTATTTGACTAATGTCACAATGCAAGGAATAGGGACGTCCCATTGAGCCGTGGACAAATGACAAGGATGAAACGCCTACCTTGTCAGGTTTTTACACCCCACATATAACGGAAAATTTGACCGCGACGGATTTGGCATGCGCCAAACGAGTTTACAAAATGACTCTTTGGCGTAATTGGGTTGGAATCTAGATTATTTTTTTTATCTAAATTCAATATTGTACAATTAGGATGCAGTGATCTTCATAAAGGGGTTGACTTTTGCATACATCTGATTTCAGATTTTTACTACTCCTTTAATAGAAATTTCATTATAATAGGCGTGGTCATCTCATTAACAATTCTTAATTATTTTAAATACTTTGGCGATCTACTATACTTTATTGCTTTGTATGTCTAAGGCTATTTTTTGCTTCAAAGTTACTTAAATCTATTCGCAAGCATTCATTAAAATTATGATCATAAATAACAAATAAAAATAATGAAGCACACATTAAACAATAATTTGAGAGTTAAAGAACAATATGTTTGATTCGACTTCAGATTATATTGGTATTTCACAAATAAAATTATCCCAAAATTGTCATCGTGGATAAAATAATCCATAAAGAAAGGCAGGAAAATTAATTTTAAAAATCAAAATTTGTAACTTGGAGAAATCGGAAAGATGCAAATATTTTGATAGTTCTCATATTTTAGATATTTATAAATTGAGGCTCAATTTTAAAAAAATATATTCATTTTACAACTTCAGAGGATCAATGCATCATTTTCCAGTATTTGTATAACTCTCTAAAGTTTGGTTTTGGTATATATACAGAGGGTCTTGTTTAAAAATAGAAAAAGGAAGAGTAAATCGTCATTGTTTTTAAAATACAAAGCAGTCGACCGAAAAAATATAAATGAAAATAATATTAAAAAGTGAGTTACATAATTGAGAAACTAAAATGAGTCAATTATCAGTTACAAATGAAATTCAGCAACAAAATCGAAAAGTGAGCTTATTGTGTTATGCATCAATTACTTAAATAAATTATTAAAATTTTTTTAAAAAAATTATAATACAAAGAAATTTTTATACATTTCTCTGTAGAATAAAAAACGGCAATAAAGTAAAAAATCGCGCAGGTATGTCGAAATATGATAAAAAAAATATTCGCATCCTGTATGAAATACACAAAAGGGCAAAAAAAATCAAGTTATGAGTGAAATACAAAAGGAAAATTAGAATAAAAATAGTGATAAGGTAGCGTGTTTTAAATGAAATAAATTCAGACGAAAAAGAATAAAAATTACTCTTTAAAAGCAATGAAAGAAAAATTAAAATACGTTGAGTTAATTATGAAACACCCAGGAGTCAAGCTATTTTTCCATCTCATTTCCAAACAAAATGTTACACGCCTCAAATTAATAATATTTTCTTTCTTTATGGGCCGTAAATTACATCACATGTATCGGAAAAAGGAAATACGATATCCTAAAGTTTTTTTCTACATCCGTCAATCCGTTTTGGAAAAAAAAAGTTGACTGCTATAAATTTGGAAAAAATACTTTGAGTTAAAATAAATTATTAGACTTCATTAGATGCCGTTGTAAATGTGTGAAAAGAAAAATAAAATAACGAGAAAGTTTGTAGCGTTTTGATGCTATTCCTTTCAAAGGCATCGTACAAAAATGATATGCATTTATTTTAAAAAAATTAAACAAAAGAAAGCCTGAAAAATAGCTCATTCCAAATTTAATTCTAATACTGGATTTTTTTAAAGAAATAAGCCAAATTATATTTCTAAAACAATAATAATTTTTTAATAGTCCTAATTAATGAATTTTTTGGATGAATTTTAAGAAACAGTTTATAAGATAATTGGTTGAATCAGGTTTACGATTTTAAGTTTTAGAGATTAAAAAAAATTTCTTGCATTTCCGATTCAGGATTGTTATTTTTCCTTTATCCTATCTTCTGTTTTACACATCACTGAATGTAAATGAATATTTTGGGATATTTTTGTTAAAATTCAAACTCGGATAACAATATAGGGACATACTTATGGAGGTCTATTATAATTTCACAGAATTAAACTGACATTTTTTCTAAATTTTTAATGAAAATTGAAAACATGGTGCAATATGACAAAGCATTAATCAATTCATTGGCATACGGCACACATAAAAAATACTCGTTATTCATTTTGGAGTACCAGTTTAATTCCGAAGATAATTTTGGTTCCTTACTAGATAAATATGCATATGATTTCCTAGTTTATCTTCTTAGAATAAGAAGATATTAGATGATAACTGTTTATCTTCTAACAGTTAGATATTAGATGATATACAAGATACCCAATGAATTATTCGTTAAAATATTTCATATCAAGTTATACAGAGCAGAGGGTAAAAAAAATATAATGTAAAAAAGAAGTATAATGTAAATTGTTTTAAAATATCTGAATGAGGTTTATATTAGATGATAAGTGTCATCTAATATAAATATATTTACAGACTTTATCATCTGAATGTAAAGCTACTTCATGTAATTTCATGAAAAAATCTGAGTATTATTATAAAAAAGCGGTAATAATTTGAGCGGCAAATTTCATGCGTTGTGTCCCGAAGCTTTTTAATATTGTTATTTTAAGCATTAAAAAATTATGCACCGAAAACTATAATGATGTTTTGATCTCTAATCAACTTCTACTTTGTTGTCAAGTAACTTAAGCAGAGTTTTTTCTGTAGTGTAGGAGTAAAGTTAATCATGAACAATAATTAACTATGGGATCATTTATTCCCGTTTTGTTTAATTTTTTGTATTCAGTTGTAGCAAAGATCAATGAGAGGAGATCTGTAAATTTTTAATTTTATCTCAAACAGAACCTAGAGGGGCTTTTGAAAGCTCAAATTGGTAATTATTTATTTCAAAGCAAGATTAGTGATTAGTTTTGATATGAGTGTTCGTGGGCATCACTTTAAGGAGAAAAAAATAGTGTAACTATGTATTTAAATCTAATATATACTACACATATTTTATCATATTTCTTAAACACTCTACCAATCTGTATAAGATTTGCCACTATAACTTCCATTAGTCAATCTATGACAATCAAATCTGATATATTATTAATAGGATAAACAGCCTGCCTAGATGGGCTGATCTTGTAGTGGAGAATAAAAGATATAAATAAAACATTAGTCTCGCTTTTAATTTCACAAAATACAGTTTTAATAAAAGCAGAAATTTATCTCTGTCGGATCTAATCTCAAAATTCTTTTATCACAACTATCTTTTTGCTAGCTCGAAAGAGTGCTCCGGAGATAAAGTCACTAAGAATTTCAGTCCACATACTTTCGCGTTTTCTTTAAATAGCCCATATTAGACCCAAGTGAGCACTACAACTTTAAATGCACTTTCTAACGAGCTCACATCAGACCCATTGTTCACCCCTTTCTGTTTCGCCTTATCTTGAAATCCACGACTTTTGAGGATTGTTTAGATGCTTCACGTACACTTCTGTCCCGATTTTGTCAGAAATTATCTATGGCGAACAACAATCATTAAGTTTTAGCAAATAATGATCATAAGCCAAAGAAATAATCATCATTAGCAGCGACAAATAATTATCACCCGCGTTAATTTCGAAACAAATTTTACCGTTAAGGCAAAGCCAGTTTTGAAATTAGGAATCCTTTCTAATGTCGTGTTCAAGTTTTGAAGAAGGTAAATTATTTTAATGCCGAAAAGTAACTGAGTAGATTTAAGCTTGATAAAAGTAAGAAATGTATTTATTTCAATGCAAAACCAATAAAGTTATCGGACATTTTCTAATTAACTAAAAATATAAATCATATTGAAGATAACGAAGGAGAAAAAGGAAGCCAAAGAATGAAGATGCAAAGAAACCGTTATTTTAAGTTAATATTTTTTAATATATGATGGATTAAGATAAAAGGAAGTATTAGATAATGCGAGCATCTTTCTACGCAAACATACACAAATACAGATGTTCGAGTTTCCAGTAACTATTTTTTTCGTTCACCTGATATGCTTTTTTGTCATACTTTTTTCTAAAACTATGTATTGCTACTACATAGTTTTTCGTACAATTTTTATGTACTTTGAACAAGGGATCTCGATGTACAAATTTTTGCCGGTCTTCGTACGACACTTTGTGTATTCTTGTCATTATACTGTAGCTTCTGAAGTTCGCGGTACGCACCTGCGACACTTGGGCCTGTAGCCGAGTAACATAGCTACTATACGAAAAGTGAACTTCGGTATCATAGATGTTATCTGACGTATAAGGCTAACGCTACAGTACTCCCCCACCAGTGAGTCGGCGAAGAAGCAATCGATTTTGTATTGCACCAAGTGTTATGGCGAATTGCTGCTTGATTGTCAAATGAGTCTGAAGATTTTTGTTTTGTTTGTTTGCTTGCTTACGTCAATTGAGTCTGGCGATTTTTTTTTTGTTTTTTTGCTTGCTTACGTCAATTGAGTCTGACGATTTTTGTTCCGGGTAGATTGCGGCACGACTGTTGCGGATGGTTGCTTTGTCAAGGTCATGTAGCGATTGAAGGTCGCGGTACGAGCCTTCGACGCTTGAGCCTGTAGCCGAGTAACATAGCCACTATACCAAAAGTCAACTTCGGTATCGTAGATGTTATCTGGCTTATAAGGCTAACGCTACAATACGTTATCATTTACAATGGAAATTATTCTGTTTAATTTAAGAATTCTAAGATTTATCTTTTTTAACGAATTTAATCATACATCTTTATTTTCAAAAATAATTTAAGAATTCTGAGATTTAACTTTTTGTGATGAATTTGATTACTAAATCTTTATATATTATAGCAACAAAAACTATAATATATAAAAACTATAAACAAACAAATAATAACCACCTTTAAATAATTCTCCTTCACTGAGTTAAACATTTAACAGATGAAAAATATATACAATCCGCTAGAGAACGTCTAAAACCATGTTATTCTTTAATCTTATTATTGAAGCAAAAATGAATTTTAATTATTTGTATCATGTGCTGTAGAGGATTATCTGATTCATTTGAAAAAGAATTTAAAAATATCTTTTTACTGTATAATGCCTACTGGGAAATATATTTTTAAAATAATTATTTTCAATCTGTGTTGTTATTTTAAACAAATTAAACAAATAAACAAATTAAACAAATAAACTATAATATTTTCATTTACGCTTTTTCAGATATCATATAGATATTCATAAATCCTCTATATTTTTGCCATAGTTAAAATGATCTATTTAGCACCCAAAATATATGAATTTAAATTGAAGAATATTACATTATGGTCATCATATCCTGGAATCATTTCTAAAAATTGTGTATATTTTAAAATAAAGGGGAAAATCCTGATGAACTTTCACATATGAGCATCCCAATTTAATGTATGAATATTTCACAAATAGACATCCATGTTTACGCATATTATATTTATATTCACATCTCTGAATATTTTTAAATGATCTGTAAATCAGTCAGAATATATTAAAACACTTAATACTGATTCAGATGCTTTAAAACAATACGATATTATTTTAAATGTATTCAAACATTTTGGATATCAGCGTGAATATGTAAAAGATTGAATATATTAGACAATTTATAAATAACACAAATAAGCTCTGCATTTATGCAATGGCAAACATTTTAGCAACATAATTTTAATTATTATTTTTACGTAATGCTGAAATAGAGTAGCTGTCCTGATTGTATTTCATATCGTATTTGGGATTTCTATGTTGTTTGTTTTTGATAAAATACGTATGCCTACAAATTTTACTAAGTAAAAAAAAATGTTATTAGTTCAGTGTGAGGTTTAAAAAGGAGTTTAATTAGAGAAACGTATTTCAAAATTTTTAATGTAAGGCACATTTTTTGTAACTTGTAAAGACATTCATTACACATTTGTACAGCGATTTCACTTTACAAAAATGTTAATAAGAAAAAAAAATATTTTCGAATAACGATTTCTTTCAAGAGCTCATTATTTTAAAGGATAAATATCGGCTGCCACTTTTAAATTTATTCTTGTCTCAAAATGTCGCAAGTAAGATATATTTTGAAAGATATATTTTTGAACTTCCTGAAGAGAAGTTTTCCCATTACGTAATTCAAATATATTGAGAAATACATGGCATTAAAATTTTAAACGCAAAAAAAGCAACATTATTAATCGGAAATGGAAAAAATGTCAATAATGACTTCAACTTGGAAAGAAGATTTCAAACGAATACCTGTGAAAGATAAGATATTTCAAACATTCCTGAAGTTAAAACTGCTGATTAAAAAAGAAATTTCAAAAATTTAGAAATCGATTATAAAATCTTTAAATACATATATAGCAACTATAAAAAATAATAAAGAATTCAAGCAAAAAAAAATTGATATTCATCAGTTTTTTCTGAAGCATATGAGTCTACCCATAATAGTTTTTAAAAATCTGAAAGAACACCCTTTTGCATGAAATAAATCAAAATACATCCTGACCCTTGATAAAGCTTGGGTTTACCTAAATTACAGCAAATAAAATGGTTTTATTTACAGTCAAAAAGGAAGAGAAAAAATTTGCCATTTGCAGAAAAAACTTCAGCAAGGGATTCTTCTACAATGGGAAATAAAAGAGAGTAAAAAAATAATTTCAACGTAATTTGAAGAGAAACTTTTAAATTCTATATGTACAGAAAAAAATATAATTTCTTTACCATAATGACTTTCAATAAGTAAAACGTCATCAAAACAAAGCGTTAATTCACTCTTCAAAAAATGCCACTGCATTCTTTCAAATAATTTTATGATTGTTATTATAGATATTACATACACCTTTCAATTCATTCCTTTGAAGTCACCTGATATTTCATATATAAACTATTGTGCCTTTAATCAGTTGAAAAGAACTCTTTCTAAGCGCAGACCCACCACGAATGATGGACTCTGTAAAATAATGGAAGAAGAACGGAAATCAATACCCCTAGAAATTTTACGGAAAGGCCAACTATCATGGAAAACACTACGCAGATTTGTAGTCCAGAATAAAGACTATCAGATCTAACATTAAAAAAAAATTACGTTTTAAATGTTAATTAAACGGTCCGAAATCGTTCTGAAAATCTATAAAAAATTTGTAGTACAGCTATTTTTTCCAACAATCTAAATTAACAAAGACCGTCATTTTTGGTCATAAAATATAAGTCGCACAGTCCGTCTGAAAGACTCGGTAGTGATTGTTAATTGGCTGATTGATAGCAATCGCTTTTTAAATAAAATAAAACAGTCATTGAATGTCGACATGGAATTTTTTGTATATTTATTAAAAATTGACTCATGGACACTTGTATTGAAAGACAACCACGAAAACTTATAAACGGGCATGTAGATAAAAATATTTCAACCAAACTTTTGTTCAGTGCATTGATATTTCGAATATTATATAATTTTTAACATTTTTTTTATTTAATACGCAGTGTATTCTTTGAGATTTTACCTCATCGTAGATGAAAAAGCAAAAAACAATGTCAGCACTTCCCCACTAAAAAGGGGAACATATTTTTTTTTCAAATTATAAATTAGTTAGTACATGTTATCAATATAAAATCAAATTCTGAATTTGCATTCTGACATTTTTGATGAAATTGTTTTAGTGTAAATGATTTTCTGGTCTAATTTTATCTCAGGTAATGAGAAATGGCATAAAAATGAAATATTACTAGTAATTGTTACTCTAGTATTGTTCTGTGGTGTCTCCCTTCACAATTTAGTATTTTTTTTCCCAAAGGGTAAGTAGCTGTGTTCAAGTACTGGTAGGAATATTGAACCATCAAACCGTTAGAATTTCACTCCTCTTCCGGAAGTATCCGTTTTTATTCTTTAATCTTTAAACAAGTATCCTATTGTTCCTTTTGTTACTCTATTGTTTTAATGTATCATTCTATACCTGATGTTGTGGTGCGGATGTTCTAGGCTCAGATTTCTGGTTCTTGCTCTTATATCACTCACGTCATCTGATCATAGTTCAAAATTACAAGATTTGTTTCGAAACAGTCCTCATATATCTTTGAGGTGGAGCGACAAGAGGTTATCGATCTTTTTAATCCATTGACAACAAAATGATAGAATGACTATTCTTGAGACAGCGACTTTTTTTTCTAGGGTGATAGTATATTATTTAGACGTGTCTTAGAGCGAGCACTTTTTAATTGTGCATGTAATTCAACACTGAATAATTTAATAGTGGTTGCTGCTAGTGTTCAATTAAAACACGGGATGTAATAAACCGTAAAATACAAAATTCTACTATTTGACACAAGTTGAAAACAAGAATTTTAATGTTTTATCAAGTTATACAGAATTAATCTTAAAAATGTTATTTTCACTAAAGGCACACAAAACTGCACAGCTCTATTACCGTGATAAATTAATATCATGAATGTTGTATTGATGCATTATGAATTACTATAACATTGTTATATAAAGCAATATTAACGATACAGTACATTATACAATAGCATAGTGATAATAAAAAAAACACTAATAATATACTTTGCAGCATTGTTGTATTTTTCATATAATATAAAAAATTGAATTATCAAGTTATAAAATTTAATATCATCATCAAAGAAATCATCATCATTTTTAATACAATTCGGCAACATTTTCCCAGTCCTCAAAATTTGCACTGAGCTCATTTTTATAAAACCGCATAAAAGCTCTTCATAAAATTTCTGTTAATGCATCAACAAACTCAAAATGACGTGCGAGATGTAATCTCATCCGAGAGAAGAAAGTAACATGGTGCCATATCTAGCGAATACGAACTTCTAGAGATTTGTAAAATTCCAAGTAAAGAAAAGCACTGAGAGAAGACCATTATAATGGTGACAGATCTATGAGCTATACTGCTGCAATCCAAATTATTTCCATATTAGAACTTTTTAACAATAACTGAGAAGAATTATTACTCAGTAATTATAACATTTCAGTAATTTTCGCAGACTTGACTTTATAATCTAGCAGCACTAAATACGCACTCACAATTTAAAAGAAACCAACGTATGTGTGCTGTATTAAAATCTAAA
Organism: Argiope argentata; assembly: GCA_026289955.1. Classification (NCBI taxonomy): domain Eukaryota; kingdom Metazoa; phylum Arthropoda; class Arachnida; order Araneae; family Araneidae; genus Argiope; species Argiope argentata. Next base: position 3,678,463 of record JAOUZG010039019.1, on the reverse strand, counting down.
GGTCTAAAACTAAGTTTACCTAAAGTTTAGTTAAAGCTTAACATTGAAAATTCATTATTATTAAAGTTTTCTTTATTAAACGTCTTGAGCTACTAATATATCAATGCTACATTTTTAGCACCGAATACAACTAAACAATATTTTAAATAAAGCTCAAACACTTATTATTTATAAAAGTGTTGAAATTGTAAACCAATTATTTAAAACTAGAGCATTCATTAGAACTTTTCCAAATTTTATGCAATATGATTTTTTTCTGAATTATTTTTTATATTTTTTTTCTAATTAAAGTCAACACTTGAATTCACAACAATATTTTTATATAAATGAATTTTTAAATATATATTTCAATCTTAGCAAATAGTATATTCGGAAATATTCTTCACGAAATTTAAAATAACTAATTTGCATTTCGAATGATTTTAGCCTTAAAAAAACTCAAATGTTTTTTTTCTATACTAAAATTGAAATAAATTTTTTAAATTCAAGAAGCTTTTAATACCTAAAATGTCCGAGAACAAATACAATTTTATTTTTCTTCATTTTCCTATACACAGAAAACTCTCAATTCCTATCTTTATTATTCCATGTTATTATTTATTTTTTAAGCCTTTTAAAGGCTCCGTCGCGTTATTTCATTCATTATTTAAATAATTCTTATAAAACTCTAGACTTAAAACAAGAAAGAAAAACAAAGTTTCTGAAAACACTGGATTTTTAAAAATTCGTAAGAGAATTACACTGAGCAAATTTAATTACAATTCTGTAAAGAGTATATACAAACAGACAGAAATAAGAAAAGCATTGGAAAAGTTCGGCAATCGCGTATTAAATTAGACGAAAAAAGCTCGCAGTAAGAAGGCCCACCGGGTTCTCGAGACAAAAAGGCGAATTTAAATGAGGATTTCATTTTATTTTTCTCGTCATCAGAGTACATCAGAAAACATCCAATTAAAGTTAGTGCACAGAGCATCAGAAAATGTATAGTGTAAATAATAAAAATGCCAGTCTCTTCTTTAGGAAAATATTTCATTAGTTAGTAATTAACAACGAAAGATAAAAATAAGCAAAATTCGTTTAGCATAGCACACAGTTTGTGATATCATGTATGGATTTTTTTTTGTCTTCTTAACTTAAATAGCGCTATTGTAGCTCTATCTTATCGTCAGTTGCTAATTCATTTAACTTCAACTCCTTTTGTATGTCAGTACCGTAAATTTATAATTTTAAAAAGTAGAAAGTCTTTACTGTTGTTGGATTAATGAAATTAGCGTTTTCTGTCCGTACGCCATTCTTTTATTAAATACTCCATTTTTATTATTTTGTTCTTGTTGCATAATTATTAAAAATACAAATCTCTCAGTGTAAATTTAGCCTACATTGCAATATTAGAAAGATATTTTATTGAGGTAATAAATTAAATTTCTCCATGCATTATGTAATTATTATGGGATGAATATTCTTAGTAAAAAATTTATAATTATATTTTTATATGTGTGAAATAACTTTTTTGTACTTGATAAGCTGATGTAAAGAATGGATTTTTTTAAAGAAGAATTTAATTATTCTTGCATGGAATGGACTTAAAAAGGTTTGAAAATTTAAACAGCTTCATTTTTATAAACCTATAAAATGACACTCTGCTTCATTTTAAACATTGTTATTTTTAAATCAACTTCTTTTGATGGTGTTATTTGAGATAAGCGATTCATCGTTGGACCGTACGAATCATTAATAATTTTTAAGAGCCATTCGTACATTAAAATACCATAAAATATTACGGTTTATTTACTGAAAGCTTTTATGAAATTAGTAATTTTCATATTATGCGATGAGTGACCATGCCCACTGATATGCATTTTAAAAAGAATTGCTGGTGTTATGGTCAAGCAGATAGTTTTTCCCTGATCTCCATCCAAAAAGGCAGAAATATAGGCCACATTCCCCTGAGAGACTTTCAAAAGAGACTTCCTATCACTATATTTTTGAGCTGTGCTGGATTTCTTAGGTGCAGCTAAGATGCTCCAAAGTTGCTATTGTCGAGAAAATACTAAGCTTATCATTTAGCACAAGTATTTGATTCACCTACTTCTCTATGTATGCTATACTAAGTCGGATTAGAATCACAAAATAAAATAACTATAGATTAACCGTGTATTCAACATTTAAACCATGCCTATTCTGGACTTGTCGATGTCATTAATGATTGAGTAACCCACCTCAGGCATTTAACAATGAAAGCGCAACATCAACAGGACAATTTCCTCAAAATAGCTGGCAAATCCTGAGGAATAAAACTTCGACATAGAAAACTCTTGTACAGGATAGTCATTGAAAGAAGGTTTGTGCATGAAGCAGGAGTTTGGCACCTTGAACCAATGGTTAGACTAGGAAGAAAGCTAGCTGTCTTCTATCCTAACAGGCTTTCTGTTAGCAATCATGGGAGCGTACAAAATCACACCAACTTCAGCACTTCAGGTTAGTCTAGACTTTCCTCAAATTCACCTGCATCTCCAGATGATGAGAATAATGACTAAACTGTATATACTTCGGGGGATTTTACGTGATATGCCACATATCAACTCAAATTAGTATGAATACAGAGCTGCAGGTTGGACGTCATATTCCTTTAGCATCGCCAAGCACATCAAATTTCATTGAAAGACAGTGAGTCTCAGAACTTAGGACTTGATATCTAAACAGAGAGATCAAAATCCTTAGAAGGAGTTGGGGCTGCATTTTCTGGCATGCAAGATATAGACACTATACACCAGTGATCAACCACCCTACTGAAAGAAAATATGGTCTTCCGAGCTGAATTACTAATACTCAAATTAGCATCAAATACGCAATATCTCTCCCTTCATCAAATCCAATCACTATTTATGTCGACAATAAAACAAGTGTCAAGCCTCGAGTTCTCCAAAATCCAACAGCGAGTTAGCAAGAACTGCTTTCTCCCTTCTTCTTGTAAATCTTCATATTAAAATTTCATAGATCAAGACACATGTAGGCTATGACAGGAATGAAGCGGCGGACAAACTAGCCAAAAAAATGGCTAGTGCTAATCACAGTCGGAATGTAATGAAACTTCCAAGATGTCATCTGAAGAAAATACTCCAAACCGAAATGATGACAAGATGTCATAAGGTAATGGAAAGAAGTCGAAAAGGCCCCTCCACATTCAACATAATTTCAAAAGTTGATCTCTACGTGGTCAACTAGAACAGACAGGATGTCTTCTTCTATGCACTGGGCCCATTCCCGATATACCTACACATATTCCATCTGACAAATTCTCCTTGTGTAGCTGTGGATCAACCGTTAATTTAATCCACCGTTGCAAAAATATTCAGCAATCATCTCTAAATATGTTTTTCCCATTTATATCTCAGAATTATTGTTTGGCGTAATATTTATCGCATAATAAAATCAGTATGAAAACAATATATACCATGTCAGTAATACGAGTATGAAGTGTCTCAATCTTATGGACGAAGCCTTAGTTTTGATAATATTTTGCAATAGTATCGCTAGCAGTAAATTTTAGTTTCTGTAATCAAACGTGGCAATTTTTAATTTGTTCGACCATTGGAATGGTATGGGAGCAAGCACATCTTGAACTGGAATCCATAAGACGTCTCGTTCTTATCAGAAATATTTTTTAATTTGTTCTACCATTTCTTTATCACAGCATCATAAATAAAGGTAAAGATCTGGAAAATCGTCGCTTTGCCAAGTGAATTTAATGTTCAAATGCTTACAGGGAAGAAAGATTTACAGAGAATCTTCATAGATGAAAGCAAATAATCACCGATTAAGGCCCGGCTCTTTTGGCGGCAAAAATTACGGCTCAGAAAATACAAGCATTAAAGCCTGAATTCTCTGTGAAGCGTGAACTGGGGAATCTACTGTTGAATTCCATAGAACGTCATACCCTGTCTGAAACATCTGTCTTTATTCCGGTGATAAAAATGAGGATTTGGGTGAATGCAAGAATTATGAATATACCTTTTTTAGGAAGCCTGATTTGGAGAATTCCAATGGACGTCTCGCTCTTATCAGAAAGTTATAAAACCCCGAGGTCTTCAAAACAAGTAACAATTCCATAAAGGATGTTTTTCAAGGGCGTTGTTCACAGAGAACTAGTAAGGTGCTGTTATGTTATTTAATTAGTGATTCTCTGTACACTTTTACTGTTAAGTTTCACTAGTGCTATTCTTTTCTTATATCTTTCTTGTATATTTGTTATCTGTGCTTCATGATTCTTGGAATATTTGTGGAATGAAGTATGCTTTTTCTCAATCCATCCTGTAAGACAACATTCAACATAAGGCAATTATCCACCAAGCAATTTTCCTTATAATTTACTGTGCCTGTACTAGCGCATATTTCAAATACAGTGTTTGCGTGTGTTAATAAATAATTTTCCTGGAGCAAAAGTTTTTTTTTTTAATTTATAAAAGTCAATACGACATAGAAATATATATAGAAAAATTATTCCGTTAAAATAAATGAAATAGCCATCATAATAATGTCCTATTATACGTAATAGAACATTTAGTGGAATTGAATGATTTCGAACTATTGCATTAAAATACGAACGGGAATTGTTTTATAAAATTTTCCATTTTAACAAAAAAAGAATAAAAACAAATGTGAGGGGAAAAACGGCAGTTTAAATTCCTATGGGAACAGAAAAATCCAAAAAATAATAATAATAATAAGATCAAGAACCCACTCTGAATCAGAATATCGAATTTTGCAGTTTCAGAAGGGCATAATTTACAGGGAAACTAAATTTCCTAACAGCAATCCGAAGAATGTTTAATGTATTCATCCTTCCATTCAATAAAGAGCTTTGAGTTCTTAACTGAGTCAGTTTTCGAGAGAAGGAATGCACCCGAAAATATAATTCCTTTCCAAATAGATGGAATAAGAACATTCGAAAGTACTTACAAGATTTTATTTAGATCCTTCAAGTAGACTTTCCATCGTAATTATCGAAGGAGAAAGAATAATCTCGGCTTTTATTCCACAGACAATTTTACGAAGCATTCCGCGCATACTGCTATTTACTCAAGTGGTCTAAAAAGAAGAATGCTAACAGCATTCGGTGCTGTCTACTTTCAATATCGCAAGAGTTGCAACATTTTTTATTCTTTTGCTCTGGTTGCAGAAGTGACGAACTTCTTTTTGTCTCTCTAGAGTACTGGTAATTGGCGGAGAGGCCAAATTAAATCGTGTTATACAGCATACACAATTTGCTATTCTGGAAACTCCTTTTCTCGAATGTTTTCCTGAGTACTATTTTTACGGCTAATTAGTGGTTGTTTGAATGATATAAGGGAGTTGTTAACTGTTCTCTAAGTTATTTAGGTTAAGAATGTTTAATATTTGCAGAAAGAAACACCAAGAGGATTGCTATAAAAAATCTTTTTAAATGCAACTGTTTAGTTTTGTTTCATACATTCGTTTGAAAAGAATAAATTATTGTTTTATGTTTTGTCTGCCGTAGTTAATAGTTTTATCACTAAGAAACAGGGATTTAGGACACACTTTGGGTTCCAGGTTTTGGTAAAGACACATAAAAATAAAATTTTAAAAAATATATATAAATATAACGTCTATAGTTGGGTCAAAATGTTGACATCTTTAACATTTATATGTTATTTATTCCTTAATTACAACCGGCAGATGTGAAATTCGAAATTTATAGGCGAAGTTCAAGGTTGCATGAAAGTCAAGATTCAATTTTACCTCAGAATTTAGTTTGCTTGGTGCATTAGCTTTCTACTTCATGGAAAATTTAATCTCCAGTGTTATTAGCTGTAATATTTTGAGTAAAACCTATTTTATTTATAAAATTACTTAAAAAATATTGTTGGAGATTACTTTTATAAAATTTATTTTATTCAAATATTTTCTTGGAAATGTGTTGTGTAAAAATAGTTTTGTATATTTAAAACTAATCAATATGGTCTAAAGCTGATTAAGAAATTGAACCAATGAATTAAAATCATAGTGATAACAAAATTTTGTGCAAGTAGTAGAATTCCTCTTCTTATAAAGATTAGAAAGGCAGAGATCAGTGGGAGTGATTCTCTCAAAATTTTCTCGCATAGCTCTTAATAAAGTTGCTATCTCATCTCGCATAAAAATTGGGGGTTATAATCAAAGCAATAAATGCTCAGAATTTTATTTTTGATCCTTTGCACTTTTCATTTTTTGAATTTTGCACTTTTCATTGTAGTGAAAAAAGCCAACTTTGTATTTTGGGCTGATTGAAAAACCCATTTAAAAGCAGAAATACAATTGTATCGCATGCCATACTTCATTAAACTAAGCCGTTGTTTTTAATTATAGCCTTTATATGTATACAAAAGTATAGAATAGCAAATAGAAATTTGATACTGATCTGTTCTTCAGACGCTAAAACTGCATACAGAATTTTAAACATCTAGCTCTTTAGTTTTATACTTAATATGATTAATTGCTCTCAGATTACACACATAGACACATTTGACAAAATTTGATTGAAATCTACAAATTTGGTTTAATGACTACTTACCAAATTACATTCATACAAAGTAAAGAGTTATTGTGTTATCTTGTTCATATATGACACAGTGAGTGATAGACATAATTCCAAAAATGTACTTTTTGGACTCAAAAATAGAAAGATTCATCAATTACATTTTTTGAAAATTTCTGCGCTTTTTCTTTGTATATTCCATATGCCAGATACTAGATCTGACCAATCTGAGAAAAAATTGAATAGAAAGCCTCGTAAATATCTAGTTTCTTGTATTTAGTTAACTTTAAATTGTTAAGTTTTGAATGGAATGTGTTTAAAAATACTTCTGCCATTCTAAGAAAATGACGTATATCTAAAAAAATTTATAGTTTTATTAAGATATTTCAAGTAGACTTTTTATCTTAATGATTAAAGAAATAAAAATATCACCTTTTATTCAACAAATTGAAGTACGTAGATACTAACCTTGTATAAGGATGGTTAATGCAAGGTTGTACGCCTTTGTTATATTCTTTTGAGAGTATTGCATTTGCGTTTTTTTAATTCCTTTGCATTGATTAAATATGAAATTATCGGATATTTTTGTCTCTCTAGAATTTCAAGAATTTGCATAGAATTCACACCAAATCACATGATATATTATAAAAAGTTTTTTATTCAGAAAATGAATTTTTTCAGACATATTTCAAGAAAGTTTTCACCTACTAATTAATCTTTGATTGCAGTATATGAATTTATATTTAATTATTCTTATAGTATTCGTATAGAAAAGCTTAAGTCTGGCTTAAAAATGCTACAAAAGCTTCGATAAATAGTTGTGAATATTATTAAATAAAAATATTTGCTTTGCTGAAAGAAACGAACATTTTTCAAATTTCAGCTAATTAAGTCAGAAGAGTTCTTTAATAATTTTGGGCATGGAAGCGCAAAAGTATTCATCGTATATATCTGAGTTAATCATTTACATCGTAGTTTATTAGGAATGCATGACTGGAATATCTGTAAATATTACTTTATATATCATGCTTGCTTTTTTTTAATTAAAATTTCATTTTTAAAAAATACTTATTTTAATTTAATTAGGACTTTTTAATGCCTTAGATAATGCTATATACCACATAATAATGGCTTACGGTACAAAATCAGATTTTATGACTTAAGATTTTATGTCATACGGTATAAAATCAGGTCTTACTGAATTGCAGTTGGAATGTCATAGCTTGAGTCATCGCTTAGTTTTCTTGAGTAATAATTAATTTTTTTTAAATACTTTTTTGTCTAAAACTTTTCAGCCTCCATGCAACAAGCTTATATTAAATAAAAGAGAGTGAAATTTCTTACATTTCCATGCTTTTATTTTTCTTCAAGATTTAACCTTTTTTGATAGGTTTCAAACCACTTTTTCATTTTCAGTAATTTACGCCCTTCTAGATCTTGAAATCGGCATGTTACATACATGAAAATAAACTTTTAAGAATGTGCTTTCACTTTAAAAGAATTCGTAGTTGAAACGCCGTTCATCTTATTATTTTTAACATTTTTCAACAATTCTCGGACATCTTATATTTTTGCTATTTTCCTCAAATAAACTCCGTTTAGAACCCTATATTGCATGGTGATACTTTATCCTCTTGATGCCTGCAGTCATCTCGCTGAATTTATCGGTCGAATTTGGCAACACCCTGCATATATAAAAATATGGACGTATGTGTAGAACTATTAATATTATTATTAAAAATCATCCTAATATCGTCTTCTTTGTAAATACCTGAAAAGAATAAAAGTAACAAAAAATTTGAATGAAATTTATTTTTCATTTTTGTGTTAAAGATATTGTTTTTTTTTTTCTTATCAAGAGAAAGCTTTTAAAAGCTTTTTTTTTCTAAGAAATTTATTCGTTTTGACACTCCAGTAAATTGAGATTTATTGTTTCGAAATTTTATTTGATCCTCATCTGCGCTTCATTTGAACATTATGTCAAAGAAGATTAATCTTATGGAGATAAAAAAAGTGATAGATTAAAATATTAATTGGTACTTTATGGCTCATTAAAATTAATTGAGTTTAGTTATATTAATGTGCCGTTTCAAACCAACACTAGAGCTGTTTTGGAACAGACCTCGTAATTTTGAACAGCAGTCAGATGGCGAGGAAGACATTTAAATTGGCATCCCCCTTAAAATTGATTGAAATTCTTCATTTTTGCATGTATAGATAATAAATGCAATATATATTTATCATTTAAAGTTAATACAAAATGCTTAAACTAAAAATGTTTTTTGTGCCTGAATTTTTTAATTCATTTTGTGATTATATATAATTTTATAACAATTACGATTGCATCAGATTAGCTTTAACAAATGTTCAGCAAATATATAAAAAGAAGTAGCAATTTTTCTTATTACGAAATAAAGAGGTCATTATACTCTAATTGTGGAAAGAAATAATTTAGTTTGTTTGTGAATTTGAATATTTATAATCCGGCAAAGTATTTATTAAGAAAAAAATTCTATTTTTTTGTTAATCATTTCTTATATCTCTGACAATATATGAGCCTCAGAGTAAAAATTGTTGATTTCATCCTGGATTGAGACTACCCTAAGCGTTTAAAAGTAGAAGATATTAATAAAATATTAATACAAGCAAAAGTATTTATTTTATTTTTATCTACTTTTGTTAATATCTTTGAAATTGACAAATTTTTTAGTATATATTTAATTTACAACAAAGGGTAAAATCTTATTTGACTCAAGAAATACAAGATCAGTAGCATTTGAATAACGCTACTAACATTTTGAATTTCTTAGTAACAGCAAAAGGCTACTAACATTTTGAAAGTTCTGAACGTGCGCCTAAATGCATCGTTTTAGAAGCTACATAGAAAACTTAATGTAGAAGGAAAACCACTCTTAGGATTGATCTGAAATTTTGCATACCTCTATAAAATAATCTTGTCCTTCGATTTATGTAAAAATTTAAATATGTTTCTCCTAAAATTTTTGTTTTCAAATTTGTTATCTTACAAATGCATGCAAAATGTGTAGGAGGTTTTAGGTTTCCATAACAAAAAAGATTGCAAATCCTAAACCATATATTTTTTTAGTAGGAATGTAAAATTTTATTTTAACGTTATAAAATCAAATTTTTTTGCCTATAATTTTGAAGTGAATATACTTAGATTAATAAAATTTGTTTTCCAGGAAAAATTGTGATAAAATTTTGATATTTGACGCGAAGAACTTGTTACCGAAAATTGTGAAGTTGCTAAAAAGATGACACCTCCTATTTTCGGAATATTTTCTTATTTTGATCCAATTGAAAATCCATGGAATACTTGGCTTATCTACGTATTCGAAGTCATTTTACTATTGAATTATAATTGTTATGAATGATTTATTTTTTGTTTACAACTATCAAAATTCGATAAATCAAAGTACGCTCGGTGCACGGGAAAAGAGTTATTAGCTAAGGGGTTCGGTTAAGGGGTTAATAGCTTGATTTACTAATAACACAAAGCATTGCATTCTTGATTGGTAGAGATTCCCAACGAATGTATTTATTTATTACAATGCGTAAAATATAACATTTTAGATGTGGGATAAATCTTACAAAGTCATTTTCCAAATGCTAAATTTAAAAATAATAGCTTATATTGTGTGAAGAGTGGAAAATTTTGTTTTATCAAAGCAAAAGTTAGAGATGATAACAGACTTTCCTAGTTTGAGAAATAAAATTACAGCCTTTTTCTAAGAGGAGGAAAGGTAAAAGACAAAGTAGTTGAGAATCTAGTTGATTTCAAAATGCAATCGAGCTGACAACGTTGGCAGTATTGCTAAAGACTGTGAAACAGCAATTTTATTGGATAGTCTGGCTTGGGCAAAACTACTTCTAAAGTTTCTCTTGAATAATTTATTTGCATCGTTGTAGTCTTGCGCTGGATAAGCAACTGATAGTTATTTGCTTATGATTTCACTTGTAAAAATTATCCTTATAATTTATTAATACATTCTCATGTTAATAATGGTTAATATTCGCTATTAATTTATATACCTATTTCATCTCTCTAGCTACAAATCTATATTAATAAAAATGGAACTCGAAATGCGTTGCTAAGCGCAAAACTAGAGAACGGCTCGACCGATTCGGCTAATTTTTATTTTAATATTTTCGTTAAGACACGAGGATGGTTCTTATTGAGAGAAAAAATGAAAAAACTGCGAGGAAAATAGTTAAAACGACACTTTTCTTACTTTCCCGCCAAAAATCTACATTTCCTCCCCCCAGACCGAGTAAGATAGCAGGAAATAATAAATTATTATTTGTTTAGAAAGAAATGCGCGAAGTCAGTTGGTTTTCATTTATAGATAACGGGATGTTTAAAAAAGAAAGAAAGTAATTGCTTTTATTATTAGTCTGTATGGATATTTAATCTATGTCTGCTCAAAACAAAGTCATAATAAAGTAATAAATAAAGAAAAGTAGTGAAGAAAAAAAGAATAGAAAAATAAAGAAAAGAAGGGTGTGTGTGTGTGTAACCATTATTTCCTCTGTGCGCGGCATTTTCCAAGCTGTTTTTAAGCTTTCGCTTCACTTGAAAACCAATTGTGTCTTTATTTGTTTAGTATGTTTACATTTATGAAAATTTGAATCGCATTATTCTACAAAAACGTAGAATTTTAGACCTTTCCCTCCACCATTTAAGTAAAATATCAATTCCAGGACAATCATTGCTCGGATAGAATCATCTGAAGAAAATTATACTAAATAATACTGTAAATGAATTATATGATTATCAAAATTTGTTTGGTTTAAAAATATTTTGGTGAAAAACCTGTTATGAGACACAGCTACATAAAATATTAGCGAGCAAACTTTAGCGAGCATTAATACTGGCGAACCGACTGGTCGCCAAAGGCGGCTAGTTTCTTAATAAATGCTCATGTTAATAATTAGATCTTCGCGATTAATTTATAGATTTATCTTATCACTCCTTCTAAAAATAACCTATAATAGTATTAATCTCTCTTTAAAATGTTTCCCTGTTAATTTGTGGATATTTAAGAGCTTAAACGCAATTTAATTTTTTTTTAAGTCGTACTTTTATATTTGCAGATTAAAAGTGATCTTTCGAACTTGTAAAAGGAAGATTAATTAAATGTATCGGACTTTGGATTTTTGGAAATGCTAAATTTCCGTAGCTAAGTTTGAGAAAACTTATTAGATATCCTTGTTATGTATCCTCATGATTTACTGAAGCCTTCATTCGGTAATTGGAAATGTAAGTAAAAGTCAAATTGCACCTGGACAAATGTAGAAGAAAATAAAAACTTTTCGAACCTATAAAAGGAAGAAGGGGGCACCTCATAATGAGGATGAGGTGCTTCTGGCATGGTGGTTGAATTATGTCACCCTGCAGGGGTAAGCTCCTCCCAAAGATGACGGAACGTTCTTCCTTCGGGAAGGGTTGTACCGTGGTCGGTGATGGTCCTTAGAACTCAACCACAGTTTCAACAAATGTTGTTGTTGCGGCGGTCTGGTCATTCAGCTTTATGGTTTAAATTCCGTGTGCTTTCGTTGCGGATCGTGGAGTCTGGTATGACTTATAAAAGGGAGATTGGTGGACTTAGTGCGGATTTAACTTCGATAATGCTAAAGATTCTCAGCTAAGTTGGAATAAAACACAGTTAGGTTATTAGATGCTCCTGTTATTTAAATTACTAATTTATTGAAGTCTTGACAAATTGATGGAAATTTAAGCGATGATTTCATCCCAACTATAAAAATAAAAAAGACGTATAAGAAGATCGTTCGAACTTATAAAAGATTGATAGTTCGACTAAGTTGGGATTCAGAACCTTTGGAAATGTTAAAGCTTCTCAGTTAAGTTAGAGAAAACTTAGGGTATAAAGTACTCTTGTTAATTATACTTATGATTTACTGAAACATTTATTCAGTACTGGAAACGTAAGCTGTAGTCTCATTGCATCTGCACAAATGAAGAAAACAAAAAGGGAGATCGTTCGAACAAGATTCAGATTTGGAATATTTGAAAATTCTAAAGCTTCTCAGTTAAGTGAGAACAAAATTAGTCTCTCTTTGTCTTAGATTAGGCAATCCCGTTATTTATATTTACGATTCACTGAAGTCTTGATTCAGTGTTGTAAATATAAACGATTGCAACTGCACAAATAAAGACTAAAATAACGAATTATTAAATTTATTTGGAGATAACCCTCGTTGTTCTCCATTCAGGATGGCAAAGTGGACTTTTAATTTTCAAACATTTTTAATTTATTGAAAATAGAAAATAACTTTATTTGCATATTATTATAAAACCCCTTATGAACAATAAAATGCAGGTTCATTCAAAACTTCCCATGCATAAATGTCGAGTTTATAAATTAAACACGCCCGGCCCCAATCTCCCTTAACTATGTTACGTTTACGCATATTATAACTGCAATAATATAGTAGATTCGCGACACTTCGGCAAACATAAACTTCAGTGCTATGAAAACGAGTTTGGTAAATGACACAATATTCTGCAAAACCGTCTCCTGCGTGTCATTATCTGCCGCATATTACGTCATCACTTCATATTACTCTGTCACTCCGTAATATTTCGTCGCTTGGATTCTGTGTTACTGACTATTATGGTCTCATTACGGTAAACTATAGCACCCTTCTTCTTTGCAGTTTTTTGTGTTCGTCGAAATCTGAATACATTTTGGCACTTTCTGAAAGGTATGAGCAACTTGAATTATTTTATATTCTTCCAATTTCACCAGTTAACCGCGGAATAAAATTTTGTTACTCTCGTTTCACAATGGGGACTTTCTTGTGTTCAAAATATTGCGGCAAATTCGAATGACGAAAAATTTTGTCTTGCCCATTGTGATAAAGCTTGGAGTAAAACGAAATATTTCGTTATATCCAGTTACCAGGTAAAAACTGTTCTTATACAAAGAAACCTAATCATGTTTGAGAACAGCTTATTAATAATCATTGTCTAAGGTTTTAGAGTTGGCGTAATTTTTTGAGAAATTACAAAAAAAATGTCCCGCTGCTTTTTTTTTCTATTTCCGCGTATAGAAAGTAAAAATGGACTTAGTGTAACTGTCAAAAAATTCTACTTCTAGATCTTAATGAATCTGCAAGTTTCAGACCTGACTGAGTTTAAAAAACGCATTTCTGTAACTATGTCTGCGAACATAACTCAAAAATATGTTGAACTAGATGAGTGAAATTTGGGATATGGAATTATTTATAAAGTCATAAATTTCTATCTAAATTTGAGCAAAATCCCTTTACAAGATGTCTGAATGTCTGTTCAAATACAAATGGACTAGATAGCTAAAAAACATAAAGGACTAGGTATATAAAATTTAGTAGATAGACTTCATATCCTAAATACAGATAGTCATTAAGTTTTCAACCAAATCAGTCAAACGGTAGTCCATCCGTCGGTCTGTACTTTCGTATACATATAAACACATAACCTGTAAACTTAAAAATTTAATTAGATGAAATTCCGAATTTGATCATGTGATTACAATCGCAGTTTCTTGTAAAATGTTTGGTGTCAGATGGCTTTATAATTTAATTTTATGCTTTATATGCTTTTAACTTTATGTTAGATTTTTTAGAATGATTTTTCTAAATGTATTTTTTCTGAAAATGTAAACAAAATTCTGTTTATTATTATTTTTTTATTTTCTGGTATAAAGATAGTATTGTTATCATTAAAAATGTATAAAAGATTTTGACGGATCTCCATCATTCAGATTTTCAGATACATAAAGCTATAAACACAATTTTAGCTTTATGTATGTCTGAAGTCCAAGAAGCGATAGGTTTGTGCACCTATTAGAAATAATTTTTTTATTATTTTCAGAATAAATTTATCAGTTAATGAATGAATTTTAATTAAATTTTTTTCTCCTATAAATATTCAAGTAGAAAAAAAAAGTAATTGATAAAAAATTGAACTTTTTTTTTCATGAATCTCCCCCCGTTTCAATCTCTTTGAGTAAGAAAAACAAATTTTTGGAATTATATCTGTCTGTATATAAATAAAACTCAATACATCTGTAAGCTACATGGATGAAATATGTCTCAGGGACTTCCTACCTAGTTTTTAACAAAATTGTGGATTTCTATCGAATTTAAAGCAAGAACCATAAACAATTTTTTTCTGTCTTTCTCTTTGAAAGCAGATGAAAACGATAAATTCGAAAATTAAAGAGCAAAATAAATTTGGCACTTTGTCTCAGTATCTGAAGTGTGGATCAGTATCACACTTACAGCCAATTAAGTTTATAGGTTCACTATCTAACAGTGAATACTTACATGTATATAAAGACAGTAACTCAAAAATGGAACAAATTAGATAAATAAAAGTTCGTATACAATTTTTGAATTCCTACTATCAGTTCACACTCGCCCACTATTATTATCTCACACACACACACATATAT
>JAOUZG010039019.1:3632698-3658448 GCA_026289955.1 Argiope argentata | reverse complement strand
ATTACTTATTTTATTAATATTGTAGTTCTGAGACAAATTTTGTCTACAATCGGGTGAGAAAAAAATTCTAGGACTAAAATTCTATTTTTTTTCTGTTATGCAAAGAAGAACAAAACGCTCATTTTATGAATTCTGAAAATAAAAATTTGAGCACTTGTAGCATTAATGACCTTACCGAAACGTCCCGATTTTTAATCAAAAGGAAAGAGGATAGCATTTTTTAGGATGTATGTGAGAAAGAGTTTGGAAAACCACTCCCGATTATTTATAATAGTCTCCGTCTAGTAAAAATAAAAAATACAAGAAAGTAAAAGTAAAAATACAAGAAAATACAAAAATTTACTTAGAACTAGGAGAAATTTAAAAAAAAGAAACATCAACTAAATAGAGCCACAACTATCAGAAGAAATAAAATTCTTAACATCGATTAAATATTTAAATAAATTAAGATTCAGAATAAAACTCCAACTAGTTTAGTATATATTTCTGTATACATCAACCCACGCTTTCACAGTTTACATATCCACGAAAGGGTTTCAGTTAAAAAGTATCCCCTTGTTTTTAATATATTAATAAAAGGAATGATTTTTTAAAATATTTTTATTTTCTTCTTTCTTCCGCCTCTCTTATTTAAATTTCCCCTTTTTTCCCCCAAGAATTTCTGGAAATGCTTTGCTTTTATCAGAGTTCAAAGAAGGACCTATAGAGTTTCGGCTATTTTGGGATTTTCAAACGGATTACTGATTTTATTTAATGCATGTCTTCGTATTGAGAATTCATTGAGTATACTTTGAACTATTTTTTATCCGTAGGTGTGAAAAATCTACAAATCCGAATTGCATATAAAACAGGAGTTTTTTTTTATCCTCTCTCTTGTTATCTTATTCCTTTTCTGAATTGCAGATTTCATTTCTTTTCAGTTAGTTGCTTTAAATTCCTTAGATCGCTTCGTGTGGACATTTATTTTTGTTCATATCCGTTGAATCTTGAGTCGCTAACCATTTTTAATTTATTTATAATAAGTACAGTCCTCAAAATGCGCATTTTTAAAGCATTTATTTGCTAATTTTTCTTTAAAAGTGATAAGTTCGTATAAAAAATTTAGGATGTATTTTTATTTTCTGATAAGTTAGTATAAAAAATTTAGGATGTATTTTTATTTTCTTTGAAAATAATACGGAGACAATCTCATTTCGAATTTATTCACCTATGAATTAATTCAATTATGTGTGCATGTGTGTGTGATTAAATCCGTTTTCTACTTGAATTAAGTTTTTTTTCTATTTGAACTGTTAACTAATACACCATTAACTTTCTACTGATTTATTATTTTTATTTTGATCACAATATCTTGATTCATTCTAAGCAACTTAAATAATAAAAAAAATTCAAAAACCAATCGTTTAAATAACATTGTAGTATAAGATGCTATTCTGCTATTCCTCAAAATAGAATAATCTTCTTGAAGAATTTTTATTTCACATCATTTTAAATTATATTCTTTAATTAATCGGAATAATTGAAAGTTTATAATTCTATTTAATTACATAATCTGCCTTGAGATCTGATTCATTTTACTTATGAATGAAACTTTTCTAATAAGTTTAAATATTTCTTATAGTTTATTAAATTTTTCCTGAATGAAACAAAAACAATGATTCTAAAAATTGCTTAAATTATTATCTGAATGCATTTTATAAAAAAATAATAAAACATATTTTGCAAAGATTTACAGTTTTGTGTTCTTCTTAATTATTAATAATGCATTATTCTTAATTATTATTAAGGCTTAAGATAACGCAGACGAAATAGAAATTACATTAATTATATTTGCAACTGAAATATATTAAACATTTCGTTAATTAATATTAATATAGTATGATTTGAATATTCATTGGAATAATATATCGCCTGAAGAATATGATACTAAATCTGTTTGCTTATTATCTAACGCTTATGGCTTAGTAAATAAAATGCAAATCTCCCCTGATTAATTATAATAATATATCTTGATTTAGGAAGCTATTTTATTTATTTCGAGTGTAATTTTCTGAAAATTATGGATTTTAATTCAACAGAATCTCAAATTCATTTCAGTTCAATTCAGTTATATTAACGTTCCGTTTTCAAGCGATTCTAAGGCTATTTCGGAACGGACCCCATAATTTTGAATCATGGTCAGATAACGAGGAGGACAAATAAGCTGGCACCTTTTCACCTAACGTCTGCACCACATCAGCGAAAATACGTTTAACCCCGACGGACTTAACGCATTTTCGAACCAAGACCCAAACTAAAGTGTCCCAGACCCGCTTACATGACGTTTCTGAGGTGGAATAGGTTTTGAACTTAAAACCTTCCTGTTACGAAGCAGAAACCGCGTTTTAAAGATCTGTTATAAAACAGAAATTTCGTCTTTGGAAAGGGGAAAGTGATATCTTCACTGATTGGAGTATAAAAATATTTACAGTTTTTAACTTCTTTTTATTCCCGACTTGACTGAATAAGAATTTGAATCACATTAGAGATGGAAGCACTAAATTGCTCAAGGAAGTAAATATATGGAGTGTGGAAACTTTGTGTTTGGGGATTTTGCTGTGAATGACCGAGTCGCTATGAAAATAAAAGCTTTCAATGAGGTGTGAGCATAATAACTTCTAATATGACGCAATGCATTAACCCCTCCCTAACTCAGAGGTAGATCCCGTCATTGTTGTAGAGATGGCGCCTTCACAACATTATTGTATTAATAGGGAAGCAGAAGCTAATCACCATATAGAATATTCTCATTTCTATATCTGTGGCATTCCCGAAGGGAAGAATAGATGAATAGCCATATCGAATTTATCTTTACCTTCCCCGAAGGCCTGTGAATTCGGCCCACACTATTGCAATGACCTTTAAGAAAACGAGAACAAAATTTAATGGTAACCAATTAATTTCCAAATTAGAGAAAGAAGCTTAAGAATTTCCCAGACACGTATTATCCCATTCAAAATTAGTGTTCACCAGAAGTAGCTCCTTCAGACTACTATTCGTTTCACTCTACTTGAAACTATAGTCTGAAGGAGCAGTGTGCCCTTTCTGGGGAGAGATTCACTTCCCACGCAGATATCAAAAATTGCACCACACTATTACAATGCACTTGGTATGGTATCTATCCCCGTAGATACCATAAAAGAAAGCACTCATCCCCAATATCTAAAGGACCCACTGTCTTAAAGAAAATTTCCAATGTCTCTAAGGAAAAGAAGGAATAACATGCCCGTTATATTTTTGTGCTTGTATACTGTTATATATTTGGACTAATATACTCTTCAAATTTACTTGGTAAGTATTAATATAAAATGTAACAAAGTAATACGAAGTAAATTCTTAAAAAGTAATATCCTTAAAAATAGTTTATCTAACTGCCCTAAAATATATTAAAATGTTTATTCATTTATCGTTATAGAACTATTCATCAAATGATACTCTTTTTTAAGAGGCAGATTGTGGAAATTTGTTTCATCGTGATTTGCTGAGAGTAATTTTTAAATAATAATAATTTTTACTATTTTAATAGTCTTTTTTCCTTTTGAATGAATGGAATGGAGGTTCTTTTTGGCAACGTTCTAGTTGGAGTGAAGTACAGCTACACACAGTAATACTGAAAGAAGGTCAGTCTGGGAATTAGATGTGTTTGTTAATTTGCGATCTTAATCTCTTAAGATGGCGAGTTCTGATCTTTCTATGTGTTGTGAAATTCGTTAGCTTATGGATGTCCAATGTCTATTCTAGACATTTTCATGCAACAGACCGTCTCCAATTGTTTTGAAAGCCGATTATTATCTAAACATCAGGCGTCTGGTTTAGGAAAATAATCTGACATTTCTGGAACTGTTTGGCTACCACATGTTTTTTAAGAGGTATTATTAGTCAAATAATCTGACCTTTCTAGAACTGTTTGGCTACCATATGTTTTTAAAGAGGTATTATTAATCAAAGTATCTGACATTTCTAGAACTGTTTGGCTACCACATGTTATTATAAGCCAAAGTATATTAAAAGCTGATTAAGAACTTGTTTTGAAATCCAGCAGACCTTTGTTGCTTAAGATCTGTATTTTCTATTCTAGCTCATACATTGAGTTCCTAAGTCAAATATTTGAAAAAAAATGTCCTTCTGTTGTAAAAATTGAAAAAAAAATTGAAATCTTTCCTCTCAGGAACTTAAACATCTATCAATTTTTCGGGAAAAAGCGAATACCTTGATGATAAATGCTTAAGTGTTTAGATGTAATTCAGTTGCCAAGCCAATTTTTGATATCTACGTGGGAAGTGAATATATCCCTGGAAAGGGCACACTGTTGCTTCAGAATATAGTTTCACGTAGAGGGAAATAAAGTAGTAGTCTGAAGGAGCTACTTCTGGTGAATTCTGATTTTGAATGGGATAATAGTATCTGTGAAATTCTTAAGTTTCTTTCTCTAATCTGGCACTAATTGGCGGGCATTAAGTGGGAAAACAGCCCTAATATGTCTTCCACTATATTCCTGGCGTTTCACATTCAATGTTCTTTTCAAATCAATAAACTACTGTTTGTATCATTCGCCATTGATCGTTTCATCAAGTAATGGCCCAATCATTGTTACTGAGATTATTTTTGATAATGAATAATATTGTAAAGAACATTACAATATTTTAACAGAAAAACTGCAATGAATGAAATAATGAAAATTGCAATTAATAATAAAATAATAAAAATTGCAATTTATTTGTTTATTTTTTCACTTAAGAACTACAGACAAAGTAATTTGATATATATTGATAGGAAGTTTGAGCATATACTATTGTTGAATCCAACAACCTTAACTGAGGAAGTTGTTAAATTGCACATCTTTTTTGTATATTACTTATAATTTTTTCAGGACGAAAATTCTGTGATTGGTGTGTTTGATCATTTCCACCGCCTTTGTTAAAATTAACTCACATAAAGAAGAAGTAGACAATCGTTTGAATCACATAATGCATTTAATAAAACAATTATTCTTCTTTAACGCTCCATATTAACAAAACACATTTTTGTCTTCATCAATCCAAGAATTTAATAAAAATGAAATGGGTAAATAATTTCTGTATTGACAAAAACCTTTATCAAAACCTTTTTTACTCAATACTGAAGTAACACTTTTATAATTTCATGAAGGAGAAATAGGGAAATTGAAATCGCATCAACAAGAAATTTTGAAGAAATCTGTTAAATTTGATAATTCTAAATAAATTATCGCCGTACTAACAATTTCTAGGAAAATGCTATTATCGTTCATTTAGAAGGGCATCAAAATAAGTTTTGCTTTTTTCGACTGTTTTTGCCTAATTTATGAATAACTTATTATATTTTTTATCTCATAATAGGTTTTTTTCATTATAGATTTTTAAAAAAATGACAGTTTAATAAAATAATTTGAGTTAAAAAATTAAATTCAAAATTAATTTTGTATTATTATGAGTGCTCGCTGACAGATTTACAAAACTTTTGTAAAAAAAAAATAATAGTATCTCACAATGTAGGTTTCATGGCTCTTTTCTTCATTTTGCATGAATACAATGCAGCAAGAATATTTTATTAAAATTACATAAACGACACCAATTTTTTTTTGTTCGATTTCCATTATCATTTTAAATAACATTTAATGATGAAAAAAATACGATGTTTTATTCATCGCAAAACTGTCACGCTCTCTTCATAAATACAATGATTTGATCTGAAGTTCTATTTTCGTATTTCTCGCATTAAGATATTTGAGGTGAGTTATATTGTATGTTCTCCATAGTTCGCTATATGTTCACCGTAGATAATAAAAAGGCTAATTTATTCATCACAGGCCTTGATTCAAAGTTCCAAAGTATTTGTGTACTTAACAAAATTTAAAAATTTTATGTTTTATATGTTGAGATCAGTTTTAAGAAATTCGAACTCTGTTTTCGCAACAAATATTCAATATATATTCATTTATTACGAAATCACAGTAATAACTCACTATTTCGTTCATTATAAATTATGAATCTGACCTAAAAATTTTTATGCAACAACTTTCAAAAGTGTTTACTTCATGCATTATGATGTTTGCAGCGATTTGTATAGCATTCCATTTGTGTTCTTGCAATGAATGATCGATATATGTTCATCTTTGATGACCACTGGCTATACATATGCTCTCACACAATCTTAGGACATTAGCCAAGCTTTAACAATATAACTTGGATACCTAGCGTGATTCACTTCTGTATGCATCAGTCGACGTCTAAGCTGTTCGTTAGCATATAATTGCTATATATTAGTATGCTTTGGTAATGCATGTACTGCCATTACATTTAATCAATTCAATTCTCTCGATACGTGATATAATCCAATACGTTCGCAACCCTTGTTATAACGTTGACATATCCTCAAAACTCGTATTATCTAGGGCTTTTTAAGGTAATTATGAAAACATAAAGTAATCAAAACGCCCAAATTGGTGTTGTAATTTTGTTGTAACGTGAAGATATTTTTAAATAACTGTCTATGCGATCGACATTGCACACAACATCATTAATTATGTTCTCACCTTCAAATGCTGTCATGTACAGGAATATTAGTATTGCACAAAATTAAGTAGGGATAATATGATATTGACTTATCCGCATTGGTAAATTACAATAATTAAAAAACCCACCTTCTTTGTCCTTATAAATGCCACAAAGCCAGTTTATCTAATTCAATTTTCTTTGATTTGCCATTTATTAATGCTTCTTTGCGCATGTTATTATTCTACTTAATATCGGGAAACCCCCTAAACAGCATTCTGTAGCTTTAAAATGATATGTTTATCTAAACAAGCTAACCTAAACCAATAAATTTTTGAAGTGTGCAACAAATATAATTCGGATAATTTGGAAAGTCCAAAGGCATAGATCTTCCAAAATTTGATCGGTAAGGAACCAAAACTTTATAACAATTAATTTAGGTGCCATCGTTTGCTGCATTGTAATACGCATGAATAAATATTACCGAGAATTTAACTGCATTAATTATTAATGAAGATTATCCTGAAGCAGTTAGTGAATCATAACTCGGTGTGTTTGCATGGTTATTTCAATTTCATGCACTTAGGTCTTTCAATAATGATTGCTATCGTTCCATTGATTTAATCTCATAATAGAAGAATTTGAAATATTTCATTAGTCGAAGAGTCACGTGGAACATCTGTCTAATTACCATGGGTAAAATGATGGCAGTCAATTGTATATACATTAATCTTTCAGTAATAAGGTAAATAGATCGCGAACAGGCATATTAAGTCTTGTCGGTCTTGTTTAGCGCTATTAAAACAGGAATTAAATATTAAAGAGGCATAAATTTACAATTCTGTTTATAAACAAAATATGGAATGAATTAGTATTGATTTGTAAATCATTTTTGCATAATGTGACAATTAATCTTTAATCTCTTATGGAAGATTAAACAAACTAACAGCATTCCACTTTTCTATTTTCTACGTTAAAACTATGTGATAATTTTACAATTTACAAATTTACATGCCTCATATGTCAGCAGAACTATTGACTTTCTGGACAAAGACACCCTGATATAATTGCCAAATTTCTAAAATTATTATATTTTAGAAAAGTGGTAAGTTAGGTAAAAACCTAGAATTTAAATATTTATAAATGAAGAAAAAATATTTAAAAACAAGCTTTAATTAGCACGCTAAAAAATAGAAAATATTCTTAAAAATAAAAATCGTTGATGTTTAAAGAATTGACTAAAATACTCTAAATGAATTGAATTTTTAATCCCATTCATTATAAGCAATATATAAAAGAATTCCTTCAACTTACCTTTAATTTGAGATCTGAGACATCTATTATCGCAAACTTGGTGTCTAGGTATATTAAAAGGACCATGTGCTACAAAATGAGATCTGTGGCTTATGCCGAGTTATATTAATGTTGCTTTATAAAGCATACTTGGTTGTCATTTTGAGCCATGGTCAGATGACGAGGACGACACATGAGATGACCTCCTCCTCTCCACTTCGCGCCATACTAACGGGAGTACGTTTGGCCTGGACGCTTAACGTTCATCAGACTCTATTACACGACGGTTCTTAGGTGGAATCCGGTTTTAAACCTGTGACCCTCCAGTTTTGAAGCCAAGACCTTATCACCAGGCCACCACTACCTTGAGATCTGTAGAAATGAGATTAGTGTGTAAAAGGATGTTTGTGGATACTCCGTACTTTATGTTTTCACTAATGTCCATACATTTTTATATATAATTTTCATAATGGTTTAATTTTCCCATATCATTGTTTTATAAGTCATATAACCATTTTTATTAAAGTATTGCGTTACGAAAAAAAATTCATTCAGCATTTTAATATTTTATATCAAAAACGCTCATAATTTTTAACAAATTATTCTATTTATAATTATTTCTTACTTATTATTCTATAATATATTTTACATAATTTATTATTTTAATTATTGTAGAATCTTGTGTTAAATATAATAAAAAATTGATATTCGAAGGAGTTTTACCTTATGGAATCCGAATCTAATTCTAAATTATAACTGATTGATAATTAATCCTTAAAATATTAAAATGTGCCATTGTCATTGGTGATAAAAAAATTAAAATAATATTTTAGAATTCTACCACATAAAAAAGTAAATTAAAAAAACACTAGAAATATTTTGTCTTAATGAAGCTTCTGAAAGGAGGTTTCATTAAATAAATACTGACATTTTCAAGAAACTTTTAAAAAAACGAACTTTTTTTTAAATTTTGAGCATATTAAACATGGAGTTGTTCAAATCTGGAGAGTTTGTTGTTCAAATCTGGAATCTGGACATTTTTTTACATATAACTATTTTACTCTAATATTTATATCAATAAGTTTACATACACATATAAGATGATTAAATATGCAGAAAAAAATAAATTATTCAAAGAATTTTAAAACATTGCAGTTATTTATGAAATCATCATGTTTAAAATCAATTGAAATTAATAAATATATTGTTATCTATTAATACCATTCCATCCCAAATAATTCAGACTATATTATTCAATATTATTAAGATTCACTTAATGAAACTCATACAATTAGAAAAATCACATCGTATACTTATTTACTATTATTGGTTTTGGTTGATACATAAGCTATAAAAAGTATATTTTATTGACTTCTTTCATCCTTAAAAAAATTTGTCTTCGCTTTGATAGTTACATGGAAATCCTAGGAATGCAGTAAGGTTTACTCTTAATGGCAAAACATATTTCCCCGCTACTATGAAGCTCGTATTTATTTTTAATGAAAATATACATTATGGAAAAACCTTCTTTTACAGAAAGCGTGTTATGAAACCAACACAAAACACAAGAAGAAAAAAAAGCTGTAAACACTGAAACCTAAAAACATTCTGAAACATATTAGGAATTCAAAAGATGAAAAGACTGCTCCTTGAAAATATTTTTAAAAGTACCAGGAATTTAAAAATAAAATGCTTTCAACTTTAAAAACATGTTAAGAATTTAAAGAGACATTCAGCCTTAAAAACATATAAGGAATTTAAAAGTTGTAAGTATTTAATCTTAAAAACAGTTCAAACTAGGCGAATAATTTGTGGTTAGTAACAACTAATGAATAACTGTAAACATAATAATAGAATGTACAAACAAAAAAAGCATAGATTAATTTTGAATCAGCCACAGTTTTCGATTGATGAATAATAGGAATATTTTTCATCAATCTAAAAATGAAATCTTCAGAATAATATTAATAAATCAATTATAATTAGTAATTGTAATTTATTACATTTTGCTGATTGATCTAGCTTTGTTCGCTCATATATGTCAACATGCTTAACATTGTTTTTCTGAAGATAAAAGTTTATGAGAAATATTCTACTGGATTTTTACAGCCGCCTTTGTAATTATTTTTCCGAGTATTTAAAATGTGTTCATTTGGTTTCATGCACAAATAAAATATAATATTGAATATATGAAAATAAGCTTTCTCGTACGTTTTATTCTTATTAGCTTGTTATGAATTATTTCATTAATACAGCGTTGTAGACTGTATATATTAATATTATATGAAACGTCAAGTAATCAATTATCATTTTATCATCATCATTATCATTTTAAAAGATGACAACTTTCACCTAAAATATGATGGTTAGGTGAGATAAAATATCTATATGTACAGTACTATACAGAATACTATTGTATATAATTGACGATTTGTTATACACTTCTCAAAAACTGTAAAAACTCAGGGGAAAATTTACTTTTTGATCTAAGCTCTTTATCTGTTTACTCAGCAGATAGTCTTATTAGGAGAAACATCAAATAAAGAGATGAAAAAATTCTTGCATAGTGATTTGTTCCTTCTTCCCGATGGTTGCGTTAAGATTCTGGGATAGAGTTACCGTCACTTCCATGACGAAAATCAGCTCCTATGGAAAGGTTTATACCTTTGGCGATGGTGACCACTAAGAGTCAAATTTAGTCTCGGCCTCTGTGTTGTTGTAGCGATGGAAATTCAACTGCCCCGTAAGTTAAAAAAATTAAATGTAAAATATAGGAAGAAAACTCAGTCGTTTGTTTTTACGTTGTTTCTGATATTGATACGTCATGAATAGGGCCATAAATTATTAATTATATATCACTATGCGCATTTATTGTCTGTGATATTCTAGCCAGATAACACACCCGAACTAAATTTTACACTACACCCTATTAAAATAATCAGTTATTCGCTACAAAAGTTATAACATTATTACAGGAGAATACAATATATTACAATCTCATATAACTTAGAAGAAGTGTTATAAAGAAGGTATCTGACGCTCAAGCTATAAGATGATATCTCATTTTTCGACACTCGTAATCAGTGACTAAACAAATACAAAATCTATCAAAAGAATAGGACTATATTTATCCTTCCTCCTTTTAATTAGCATTAATTTGATAAACGCTCTGACGTTTTGGCTCCATGACCCTTCCCTTTCGAAGCATCTTAAACCACCTTATCTGTGCTACTGTTTGAAAATAGCCACCAAGTAAAAACTATACTGGGATGAGAATCGATGAGTGAATTCGTAATAGCTAATCACTTTCCAGTGGCTATAAATCAATCCCCTTCAGCTGAAATTGAATGCACTCCTCAGTAGCAACAGCAAATGAAATAATAAAAAATATTTCCCTTCCATAATAACATTAGTTGACACCAAAACATTTCTGTGGAAAAATATAAATCTATTATCTTTCTCGTTTGTTTTTAGACACGCCAGAAATTGTTATTTTTGTCATTTGTTGTTAAATTGCTATTTGTTTATTTTGTAAATTGTTATTTTTTGTATTAAAATTGCTGTTTGTTATTTTGTAAATTGTTATTTTTGTTATTAAATTGTTATTTTTTATTTCGGAAATTGTTGTTTTGTTATTAAATTGTTAGCTATTTATTTTGTAAATTGTTATTTTTGTTATTAAATTCTTATGCGTTATTTTGTAAAATTGTTATTTTTGTTATTAAACTCTTATGTGGTATTTTGTAAAATTGTTATTTTTGTTATTAAACAGCTCTTTGTTATTTTTGTAATTTGTTGTTAAATTGTTATTTATTATTTTGAAAATTGTTATTTTTGTTATTTGTTGTTCAATTGTTATTTGGTATTTTGGAAATTGTTATTTTTGTTATTTGTTGTTGTTAATTGTTATTTTTGTAAGATTTTAGGAATACTTTGAACAATCAAGTGTTTTCACATCAATTCCCTTAACCTCGTTAATGAATGAAATTTGCCGGTTTGAAGCATTGTGAAAAGCTCCACCGAATTCGGAATAGCTACTGCATTTTGCACCCGATACCGCTTGTAGAACTATATAAGCTCGCATTAAAAAAATGAAGAAAAATATTACTGACCGTTTTGTAAATCTACATATTCTACGAAATAAGAAATATTCTGTGGATTCTTTTCTTTGCAAAATTAACAGTAAAAAGGGGGGATTGAAAATGTTAGGAGGTAGCACCACAAGTGACGAAATGAAATTCCAGAATTTCTTCAGTTTATTAAATTAAAAGATCAAGATTTACTTTTATTAAAAATATATAGCTCAAAAGGTTGATAAAACATTGAAAATAATTTCAGTGACTAAAAGCGCAAGTTTCGCTGAAAATATTACTACTTTCTCTTTCCTTTTCTTTTTAACGGCAATATTTAAATCCTCAAAAGTAATAAGATTTTTAGAATTTAAATTATATTTACAGAATAATAACGCCCCTTTTAAAAATTCCGGTAATTTAATAAGGAAGATTCCTAAAAGATAGTTACCAACTTTTCGCAATTAAATTATAATAATCTCTTGATTACTTTTCCTTATACCGATTCGGGTTCACTCTATCTGTGTACTCTAGGAATGTAATTACTTTAAGATTCCATTAATCATTTTTTACACTACAGTCCTCGATTATCAATAATTTATTCCATTGCTTATGTAGCATTAAATCACTGATTATTCAAAAATACTAAACTTCAAATATAGCAACAGTTGCTAAAATATTTATTTAACCGACTATAGCAGAAGTGTTTGAATCGGTTGCTTTGTGATTTCAAATTTTGATAAGAAATCGCTTCTCAAAATTAAATTAATTAACTTAATCCAGCGAGATGGTATCGTCCCTTAGCAAATAAGGCTTAACTGGTTCAGTTAATTATAAAGATTGCAAATAAAGTCAACTGTAAAGGCAAGCGAATAAAGTTAATTATAAAGTCTGTGAAAGGGATTCGGGGAAACCGACGACGTCGTAAAGTCTAATTCAGATGATTAAATAAATATTTTCTTTAACACCTGAGCGAAGATGAAATGTTGCCATTTAGAAAAGTCCAAATAAAGTTAACTTTCAGTATTTCTGACGAGTGATTTTTCAAATTTCTATCCCCTTTTTTTGTAATGTCATGAATTTCTGTGTGATTTTTAAAATCTGATTTATGAGAATATCATTGTTTAAACGTGTACTGGAAGATTTAATTCTTTATGTCGAAATTAACGACAATTGGAACAGAAATTAGAATAAGAAACTTAAAAATAAATTATAAACTTAAATCATTAATTTTAATTAATTTTATTAAGCAATAAAACTTTTCCTTTTTCATTTGAATTCATTTATTATAAAAAGTAAATTAAACAGGCGGCAAATAATTTATGAAATAAATTGATTTTTAGAATTCAAATCAAGTTAATTTAATGCGAATAAAATTATAATTTTACAAAGCATTATTGTATTTCATTTTTCAAACAGAGATTTGTAAGAAATGCTAGAAGAAACCTGGAAGAAAAACTAAAAAAAAGTCTTAAAACTAAATTACAAATTTAAATTTTTGATAAAATTTTGAAAATTTTAACTGTTTCCCTTAAATATCTTCATTGAGAATAAGTGAAACAATTCAACAATGCATTGTTTGGATTTTAGGAATGGCAATAACAATAGATTATTAGTTATTTTAGGAAGGGCATGACATAGCTTGTGAACAAAAATTGGAGAAAATTGATCTTTGTCTTTTACCTTAACTAACATTTGAAAAAATTAGTAGATCAATGAGATCAGTAGTAAATAAGGCTCACTGCCGTTAGATTAAAGGCCGAAGGTATTACATAAAATGATATCCAGATGGTTCCCAGTTTCCTCTGAAAGTAGCCAAAGGAATAAAAAGCCTTTTAAATTAGAGTTTAGTCAAACTTCGACCTGGATTCAATCTAAGAGCTTCACAGTTATTTTAACCAACATAACATGGCATAAAGACCATTTTCCCTTTTAAAATTATTTAATTATAATTTTACAAGATATGTTTGATAAAGAGAAATCCAGTTATTAAACCAAAGAATAAACAAAGAATTTTTATGATTTGGGTTTTGAATCATTTCAAATTAATTTTAAAAAGGTAAATATATAGCTGACTCAAGTATATAATGAAATTAAATGTTGTTGTTATTCTTGTGTTTAGCTTTACAACGAAAGAAGATGTGCAGTAGCTTCTGAGGGAGTGGACCCCTGAGCACCCAAGGACAGAAGTCTTTCTAGCTCACACACGTCTCAAACCCTTTTTACGGGGCGAACTTCATTCATGCAAATCATTCATCATCCACAGATCGTAATTTAGATTTAGAACAAAGAACAATCACCTCTGACTCATTACCCCAATGGTTTTACTTTCGACATGGATGACTTTGTGACCAAGACAGATTTAACTTGCGCCAGACACAACACACACGGAGAGTCTTCGGAGGACGGGTTCGAATTCGCAGACCTAGGGAGGCGAATTAAACGCCCTACCAACGAGGCTATCCCGGTCCTAATGAAATTAAATATCAGTTTTGTATATTATTTCTGATACTTATACTTTTTACATGAACAAGACTGGCTCTTAATTTTTTCATTGCAATATAATTTTTCAATCTTTTCTCTCGCTGAAGCGAATTTCGTGCCTTCATAAAAAAAGAAGTTTTTGTTAAAATTTTACAAATAATTTAATTTTAACTTCTGCATTGAAATTAAAAGTAGTATAAGAAAATATATGCATTTAAAATGATGACGGATGCCAAATCTATGCTGTTACAATGACCCCAACTAAAACTGGCAATATAAAAGAAGCTACGAGGTAAATACATTATATCAAACATTACATTAATTCTTAAGGTTACAGAGAGAATTCTGTGAAATTATTTTTAAATTGACTTTTAACCCTTTGCGGTCCGATGTCGAGTGTGACTCGATATTTAAGACTGTGCATCATTTTGTCGTTTTATTTATTTATTTTTCAAATTTAATTGTTAAAAACGCCTACATAATGGTTAAGAGATGTAGATTAATTTTTCAAAAAAAATCGACTTTAAAGAACTATATATGTTTACTTTTCATAGAAATAAACAAATCTTTGTATTAGGTGAATAATTTTGCATCTAATTATTTTCGAACTGCAAAAGGTTAATATAAATTTCTATTTTGTAGTATCTTGATTATTAATATTTCTGATTCAGATTATGTTAAAATAATGTCATCAGAGATACATTCGATATTATTTTATGTGGATTTTTTTAAATTTTTGAGTTTAATTTTTTTAAAAACTTGTCTGTACATTTATTTACTTAGCAAATGAAAAATATAAATAATTTTTGAAATTTTTTCATACACATACTTATATTTATAGAATGCATTTGAATATGTGAAATTTAAGATCTGATTTAAAAGGAAATCGCAGTATTATAAATGAAATTTTTAAATACCAAAGAAGTAAGAAATGTCACTCTTATTTCATTACAAACAAAAAAACATTTAATTATAACTTAACTATGAATTCATAAGAAAATAACAACAAAAAAGAATGTTTTGGTCATTTGTAAAAATATTTCCTATAAATTCATTTTGAGATGCGTCAAATATATTTTTTATCCCAATGAATTTTGTTTTACTGCTGAATCGGAAAATTTCTATACAATCAAACATATCTTACATTGTCAAAATTTGACTATTTTTTAAATTGTAGCGATATATTTAACTACAGTACCACTCTATAATTATTTAATTATAAATTATTATCAGTATTTACTTCCTGAAAAAACATACATGTATTTGTATTAAATATATATATTTGATACAAATACATGTATATCACTCTTAAATTATATTTTATAAAGCATTAAATCTCAAGAAGCAAACAAAAACAAATTAAGTATTCTTCATTCAGGTTAAGTCATTAATTAACAGCTTCTTTAATTTGCATTGATATTATGCGGCTTTAAAGTTTCATTAGCTAACTTCTTAGTTGGAAAATGAATATCATACTTGGAAACATTTCTATTATATCTAACATTTAAGATTAAAGATGTAGGCAAATTCTAATCTCTCCAAACATATCCGAAATTACATTGTATAACATTGGCCCTATATTAAATGATTTTAAGGCTCAATTAAGCAATGGATTGCTTAAATACTGAATTTTATGCTTACATGCTCAAACTACCATTACCAAATGCTTAAGATTCTGCAGACGATGTATAAACCATTTTGAGCATATTCGAAAACAATGTACTGATTATCAGCAATTCATTAATATTGGTATCGCAATATTTGTCGGTTGAGTTGATCAGCATATTGCTTGTAAATTAAATTTTACGCTTACATACTTCTTTACCATTATTAAACGTTTAAGATTTAACAATCGAAAAGCAAATCTTTTCCAGCAGACATGCAAATGAAATGCGTAGTATCGGCCTAATTAATGTTGATCCTATGAGATTTAAGTATTCAATTGAATAATTCACTGTTTCAAAACTAAATTTGAAGCTGAGACACTTCCTAACCATTATCTAATGCTTAGGTTTCTCTAAGCGAAATGCAAATCTCTACTATCTTATTCGCGAGTAAAACCTTCCAGGATCCTCTCCAACCTTCGATTTCTTTCCCAGAAAAAGAAATCCACAATATCCTTCGGGAATCCGAAAAAGGTGCGAAAAGTGTATTATTCCTTTTAACCTTATGTACATTGTGCATTCAATGAATAAATATGCTTTCAGTTTTGAACGAAAGAAATCGTGGTGGGCTCACGTGACCATCGTTTCGTCGTAAAAGGCTTTTTACACCCCTGCTTTTACGGCGAAGGAATTGTTGGTGGTAGAAAGTAGAAGGTGCTGCGTATCCAGTTTCTTTATAAGCTGTACGTGGAAAAGCTTAGGGTCTGGAGTGGAATGCATTAATATTGGCCAATAAAGTGAAGCGACATGGGGGCGTCTGGAATTCCCCTTAGGCTTCAATAAGGGTTTCAATTTCGATGCTTCTTGTTTGAGAGCTGTGTCTTTACCAATTTTTCACAAATACCTGAGTCTACCTTTTGTTACCGATATTCCCTGCCCGATGGCAAGATATTGATATTTACCGCCCTTTCTTCATCCCCTTTTACTCTAAATACCATTACATCGAGGTCTATATATATATATATATATATATATATATATATATATATATATATATCCTACTGAAGCGGTGTATATATATAAGATTTCTCTGAGGGTGAGATAGGGAGTTTTTCATGATAGCCGGAAAAATATTTCTATGGAAGCATTCTGGTTGTACCAGTGAAAAGAACCAGGGAGGAAGAAAGAAGTTCAGAGTCGGAATAAAAAAATGAAGAAAGAAAAAAAGAAAGAAGAAAGTTAGAAGCAGGAAATAAAAAATTGTTAAATAAAGTAGAGGAATACTGGATAACAGCAAACGGACAGAAAGATACGACGAATAGGATAAAGAAAGCGGCCAGGACATAGACGTGTAACTGCCAACCGTCTATCCCAATTGGAAAGCCAAGTCAGCAAAATACGAGACCGGCACAAACACACAGCGTTATACGATATTTCGATTACACTTTTTTTTCTGTCCTTTGCCTTCTTTCTTCATTTTTTACCTCTTTTTTATTATTGATTTTTCTTTTTCATCTACTCGCATGACCACATGAATAAGCGCCTTAGACAGCTCGTGTCCGTTAGGGATCGATGATTTCGGAAAGCTAGTGGGCTTTTAAAAAACCGAAGAAAAAGCAGTTTTTTTGATGTTGATGATATACATTTGGCGGCTACATCTTTAAAGGATGGATCATTTATCGTTATTTAATGCCTCGTTAAGTTAAAATGGATTTTGCTACATTTAACGAACATTTCGGAGTCGGGTTATTATTCGTTATTGGAAAGAAAAATTCGGCTGTCATCTTTGGGATATTTCTCTCTCTTTGATTTGAATATGAAATTTTTGGTTTTTTGATGCTCCGAGTAACTTTTACACTTTTATATTATTATTTAAGATTTAAAGTAATTTAGGGCATTCGGAATCGTTCGTCTTCATTTGTCGTTGGTTCCAAGTAGAAAATTCCGGGTGAAAATTTTTGAGATATAATTTATATATAAACATTATAATTTAAGAAGTGTAAAACTGGGTTTCAAATTTAAAAAATAATAATTCATTTGAAATGTTTTAATTGTTTAAATAAAGATTTATGATGATTATCATCGAAACATGTTTTTGGCCCTCAGTAACTGAGTACAAACCATTCTTAAAATAATTATGTGTGAAGCTAATTTTTGAAATTTTGTTAATTGTTTTATTTCTATTTATAAATTAAGTTATGATAAACATATGCTTTTAAAATGATCATTATTAAATATTTTAAATTCTAAATAATTAGTTTTCTTTATACATCAAAAAAAATTTCGAAATATTTTAAGACTTAATAAATTATACAATTTGCAATTTATTATCTTTTTTATAAATTAATAATACACGATATTTCAAACTATAAATAAACATTTTGTGTCTACGACAATAAATAACATGCATTTTGAGTCTATAACATTAATTAACATATATTTTATGTCTATGAAACTTATTAATATATATTTAATGTCTATGAAACTTAACATATACTTAATGTCTATGAAACTTATTAACATATACTTAATGTCTATGAAACTTATTAACATATACTTAATGTCTATAAAACTTATTAACATATATTTTATGTCTATGAAACTTATTAACATATACTTAATGTCTATGAAACTTATTAACATACATGTTTTTGTCTATGATATTAAAATACTTTTTTATGTCTTTACATTGCGAATGATTTAAAAATAATCATAGACTGTCCACAAATATTCGAAAATTTAGATAGAAATTAGCCTCTTCTTTTAAAACCTTTTTTTACAGTAATATCATTATTTTAGGATATAACTAGTAAATTTAAACCATGTCAAAGAAAATATCAAAGTTCGCAACGGCTCTATAAACTTCCGAAGGAAACCAGTCAGAGGAATTTTACTTTTGTACGGATTTAGCAAAAGCCAGACTAAATAGCAGGAGGAGGAGGAGGTCTTTTATTGAATATGATATTAAATATGGAATACTACAGTCATATTATATCAATTTTATCTAATTCATAAAGAATGATAAATATTTCAAGCTTTATAAAGCTATAATTTATTTATTTGATCAGTTTAAGCGTATATACAACTTATGTTAACGTTGTATATCGATTATCCTTGTTAATATTATAATAATCTAATGTTGAAATAAACTTCATTATATGTCCTGTAGCTGCTGTAAAACAGAAGATTTTGCACAAGGAGACATGTTCAGGCCTCGAGTTCGTTATCTGAGCAATATTCAGAATTTCGAGGTACAACTCCAAACAACCATTAGGAATTTCAAAAAGTTTTATTCCAATTAGTAAAAAAAATTAATAAAGTAGTAATCTTATTTATTCTAAGATTGGTTTTATGGTTTAAATATGAATTGGTTTTTATATATGGATTGGTTTTTTGTTATGGATTGGTTTTTAACCAGCAAATATAAAAATATTCGATTTTGTTGATGACTTAATAAAAGAAATCTGGAGGATTCCAAATTCAAAACCCTATACTAGCTAAGAAAAGATGTACCTGGTGAACATTAAATTTGAAGCCAAATGTCAAGTATACTTCAACTGAAATTATGTGAAATTGTTTGAGAAATGTAGAGGGTAGTGGATCAGGCATAGATCTCGAAACCTGTACAGAGTTCATTATTATAAAGTCCCCCACAAGATAGCTCTCATATTGCTTCAAAGTATATCGTTATCTATATTAATAAAAATGGATCTCGAAATGTGTTGCTAAGCGCAAAACTAGAGAACGGCTCGACTAATTCGGCTAATTTTTTTTTAATATTTTCGTTAAGACACGAGGATGGCTCTTATGGAGAGAAAAAATGAAAAAACTGCGATAAAAATAGTTAAAACGACACTTTTCTTAGTTTCCCGCCAAAAATCTGCACTTCCTTCCCCCACACCAACTGAGTGAGATAGCTGGAAGTAATAAATTATGATTTGTTTAGAAAGAAATGCGCGAAGTCAGTTAGTTTTCATTCATAGATAACGGGATGTTTAAAAAAGAAAGAAAATAGTTGCTTTTATTATTAGTCTATATGGATATTTAATCTGTGCTTGCTCAAAATAAAGTCTGGGCAGGGAAGAAAAAAAAGAATAACAAAGGGAAAAAAGGGTTTGTAGAAAGAAAAGTAGTAAAGAAAAAAAGGATAGAAAAAAATAAAAGAAGTGTGTGTGTGTCTCATTATTTCCTCTGTGAGTGGCATTTTCCAAGCTGTTTTTATACTTTCGCATCTCTTGAAAACCAATTGTGTCTTTATTTGTTAGTGTGTTTACATTTATGAAAATTTGAATCTCATTATTGTATAAAAACGTAGAAATTTGGACCTTTCCCTCCACCATTTAAGTAAAATATCAATTCGGGGGCTATCATTGTTCGGATAGAAAGAGAAAGATGAGTAGTACAATGAACAGAACATCTGAAGAAAATAATACTATAAATGAATTATATGATTATCAAAATTTGTTTGGTTTAAAAATATTTTGGTGAAAAACCTGTTATGAGACTCAGCTACATAAAATATTACATGAAAATTTTAGCGAGCATTAGTACTGGCGAACCGACTGGTCACCAAAGGCGGCTAGTAATGAATAAAATAAATGAAAAAATAATCCAAATATCTTATATTCTCTAAATTATTCCTGCTAATTTCTTTTAAAATATCTCTAAGTAAGGTTACTAAAATTATAATGGTGACATATACATTTTTATGCAATAAATTATTACGGCAATAGAGCTATACAATACTAAAAAATAGAATTCTATACCCAAGATATTATTTTGTTTCTTCTTTATATTATATATATATATATATATATATATATATATATATATATATATACAACATCATCTGCCCATCACATTTTTCAACAAGTATTGGTGTATAGAAGAGTGGAATCTATAAAATAAAAACACCGTGCCATTTTTTTTTTCAGAGAAAAGGGAGGGTTTTCTGTAAGTTATAGATTTTTATTTCCTTTGAAGCTCAGACTGGGTCATCTAAATCATACTTCCTTGAAAGTTTACGGCTAAACGGAAAAGACTTGGTTATTTATAAAACAAAGGACAATCATTTCAGATTCAGTCGCATCTGTAGAAGGCATTTTAAGAACACTTCTTCATCTTAGAGACTGTTTTTCACTAGCTGAATATACCAATTTCAATTGCATGGAATGTTGCAGATATTTTACAGCCATCTACTTCAATTTCTTCTCCAATATATATACTTAAGAAGAAGACATTTCACTTTCTTTGAAATGC
The DNA here is from genome assembly GCA_026289955.1 of Argiope argentata. NCBI lineage: Eukaryota > Metazoa > Arthropoda > Arachnida > Araneae > Araneidae > Argiope > Argiope argentata. The sequence goes on along the minus strand of JAOUZG010039019.1, from coordinate 3,637,187 downwards.
AGACTTTACAAAAGATATAAGGCATCTGTGAGTATAATATTTATAGCAAAATTCTTTTTATTTAAAAGACCTTATTCCTATATTTTTCTACGGAATTTTCGAGTCGTTTAAAAATTAAGATCGTTTATGGCTTTAAAATATTTATTGAAATTTGTATAAAAGCTATTTGCCTATAAATTATGGAATTTTCGTATTTTGTATCATATTTAGAAATATTTTAAATCCTGATGTTAAAAAACCCCGAAAAAAGGTATAAACTTCGAAAATATATATTCAATTAAGACACCTTTTCTTAAAGCTTTTTCAATTTTTTTCCAAATGAAGTAGCAGATATTTCGTCAATATAGTATTTATCTAATAACTAAAGATATCGTAACTGATATATAGGTAGGCAATTCACACCCGAAAAGATCTAATCAGTGTGCTACCTAATCACTTACTATCCGATTTTACTCCCCAGATATATAGTATCATTGTATGCGAGGTAACTAAGATTTCTTATAAATAATGATTCTCTCAAATACTTCTTTACTCCAAGGTATAATTATAAACTGACTAGTCCGACGGAGTTAATATATAATTTTGCATAAAAAAAATCACTTTATTTTGACTCGAAAGAATTGAGAATTATTGGCAAAATCTAAATAGCATGATGTATAGTCAACCAGAAACTGTCGACTCTGACCCACTGGAAGGCACACGAAAAAAACTGATTGTCCGAACGGCTGCAACAGCAACACTGGCATGAACTGTAGTTGTCCTTGGGGCCGTCACTGGCCACGGTACAACCCTTCCCTAAGGAAGTGCGTCCCATCATCGATGGGAGGAGCCAGATTCCTCCTTTTTATCTACCCACAAAAGTGATGTGAACCAATCAGTATACAATAAGCTTCTAATTCTTAATTTGCCCCCCCAAGTATAAGAATAAGAATAATTCACCCCCCCTCCCAAGAATAATCCAATGTATAAAGCTTAAAACTGATTCTAAAACTAGTTTACAAGATATCTATTCATTTTTTAAATTTCTATAAAAAAATTGCAATAATAGTCTTTGAAATTTTTCAGCAAGCTACACAAACAAATTCTGTGTTCAAAATTAAGGTATTCATATAGCTAATACATTCGTGTAACATTTTAATAACTATAAGATAAATTATTCATCTGCCTTAAAAATCTTGAAGAAACTTACTAATATAGGGAAGAAAAAATAGTTGGACATATTTGTTGAAGTTAACTCAGTGAAATGATTCAAATAACTATACTCATTTGATGCAAAAGATCTCGTCCTTACATTACTATAAATTTCTTTTTAAACACTTAGAACAACATCAATAATGTGAGTAATGAAGTGTTTAGCATAGTTAACCACACGGAGTCGTTCAAATTCAAATTTACGCTCTTTCAAATTTAGCTATACATTTTGGATTTGTTCCAGACATAATAATCATCAAGCTGTGAGAGATAAATTTCTTTCGGCGACTGAGTTCTCCAAAAAATTTAAAAATAACATTCTTGTTTCGCAGTAAGCAAAGAACTTAATTACATGGTGTGAAAGAAAAGGAAAATAAACTTTTAATATCATTTTATATATTCATGTTAATGTTATTAAGATCTAGCTCGTATGAGCAATAAATACACATAAAACTGGAGTGAGAAACTTTTTAAAATAAGAAAAAGATTTGGTGATTATAAGGCTTGTATTTAATAGGAATATTTTGAGAAATTTAATACAGTACTCAAATCACCTGTTATATTACCCAATATTTCAAATCTCATTCGTAATTTGAAAATTCTTTTTGCATAAAGGCTGAAATTCTTAATCTAAAGATATTACTAACACTTTATTTATAATGTAGCATATTAATCATTCTTTTATTCTTACTTCAAATTCATTTTTTTATTTCTTCATTTTAGTTGAGCTAATGATAAATTCATAGAAAATGTAGTAAATAACCATTAATCGGCCATATTTTACCAAACATTCTCTAGATATATTTGTACTTCACTTGTTTTTTATTATTTAAAATGGAATCCATTTCCGTAGAAGATTTTATTTAAAAATATCAAATTTTTGCTCAGTCTCTTTAGAGACTGCATAGACAGACAGGCTCTAAAGAGATATACGCTAAGGAATCCGAAAACATTTAATTTTTTATTTATTTATTTTCTTTTTCGCTTTAACTGTTTTTTTTTTCATTTATTATTATAGAGGAACTTGAAAGAAAAAATAAGAGCAAAAACTTTTAAGAATATTCACAAAAGCTCTTGAAGTTGAATTAAGATATTATAAATTATTTGGGATTCGAAATTATTGTTATAAATTAGTTTCAACTTTTATTTGGAGTTACGGTGTGTTTGGTGAGTATAATGAGATTATGACATTAATTTCAAAACGAAGTTCATCTTAACGTTTTAAAGCGTTTTAAGTGCGACGCTGTAATCACAGTCCAGAAATATCAGATATTCTCATCTCCGAGTTGTAATAAACAAATACAACAGCTGAATTTACGAACTGTAATTAAAAGAATTGCATTGACAAATTATATGTTAAAAATAAGGGACATAATTTCAACATCTCAACTACACTGAAGAGCCAAAAAAAACTGGTACACCAATCGGATATCTTGTAGAGTTCCCACGAGCACGCAGAAGTGCCACAGTTGAGCGTGGCAAGAATTCAACTAACTCGTGAAGATATTATGTCTACAGTTCACAAAATAATTCATGCAGGGCAGTCCATGGGAGTGCAAGGTGGTGGAGATTGTAGCATTGCAAAAGATATGGCCGATAATGCTCATGTCAGGAGAATTAGGTGGCCAATAGAGGGAAAGAAATTCAGAAGAATGTTCCTTAATAAACTCGGTAGCTACTGTAGGCCTGTAGGATGGCTCATTGTCCTGTTGGAGTTGTCCCCGTCCGTCAGAATGCATACAGGACATGAATGCATATAGAGAGTCAGAAATGGTATTGAAGTACTTCTGACCTGTCATAGTCTACACACATCCATAGTCCCATTTTACGTTAACTGTAAACGCCCTTTACCTTCACAGAGCCTCCAACAGCTTGAAAAATTCCTTGTAGGCACGAGGGATCCATGGTTTCATTGGTTTTTCGCAACACCCATACACAGCCATCCACCCGATACACTTGGAAACGTGAATCCACAGACCAGACAACGTTTTTCTAATCATTAAGGGACTAATGGCACTGTTGACGAGCCCAGGTAAAGTGCAGAGCACTGTGCCGCTGAGTCACCAATGGTACATGAGATGGTTTGCGGCTACGAAACTCCATATCAATTGGGTTATGTTGCATATTGCATACACTGACCCTTGTTGATGGGCCTGCATTCAAAGCAAATGGATGAAATGCTGAACATTTATTTCATGTAACTATTTTTTCAGGCGTCGATGATCCTGTTCTATCAAGCCCTTTTTCAAGCCACACCGCTGCCGGAGATTTGAAGTTTTACCGGAAACCTGGTATTCGTGGTACACCCTAGAAATGGTCAGGAGCGAAAATCCAAATGTCATCTTTATTCGGAAATGCTGTGTTTCCTCTCTCGTGACCCGTGGATTAATCACCATTAAAAATCGTTTGTATCTTGATAATCTGCCATTATAAAAGCAATAATCGATATAATATCCTCCTTAGACACCTGTTGTCTTATATACGCACTGTTGACAGCATCACGTTAAGCTGATTGGTTGAACATCTCCATTATTTGCATACGACATGCTATACCCATTTTTCTGACTCTTTAGTGTATTAGAGTAAGGATTCCATAGCTGTTTGAAAAGCAACTATGCAACTCAACTTTCACGTTTACAAATAAGAGGGATATAAAACTGCAGTGGATATATACAGTAGATAGATATGAACATCATAACTAGCATTAATACAAAACATTAATTCTTTGAAAGATCAAAATGTTATAACGGATAATTAAAAGCTTAAAAAATGCAAATACTGAAGCTGAATAAAAAAGAAGCGGTAGTATTTTAAATTAAATTATACAAGAGAGAAAATAGCTTTCACTAAGTGGTCTGAATAGTTTCTGTTCAACCGGCACAGATGGTGGTAGACTGGTGATGCGAATCACTTTATCCTTAGGATGGAAAAAAGGAGTCATGGTGACTCCACTACACCTCATTCCAAATCAAATCATGCTGATAAAAAGAAAGAAAAGACTTTTTTGCTATATTTTCGTCTTTGATTTAGCCGGCAGTTTTCAAAATTCAATGTAAAAATACTTTAATATTTATGTGAAATAAAGTTGCATTAAATGATTTCTACTTTTCATGGTTAGTCACAAGAATTTTTTAACAAATTGTTTGAAATACTAAAGGAAGCATACTCGATAGTGACATTTTGTGATTACTTCACCAATATTTCCTGCATATTGTTACCTTCAGACCTGTTATTAAATTAATATCTTAAAAGTGTGTGTGTGTGTGTGTGTGTGTGTGTGTGTGTGTGTGTGTGTGTG
>JAOUZG010039019.1:3618248-3632688 GCA_026289955.1 Argiope argentata | reverse complement strand
GTGTGTGTGTGTGTGTGTGTGTGTGTGTGTGTGTGTGTGTGTGTGTGTGCGTGCGTGCGTGCGTGCGTGCGTGCGTGCGTGCGTGCGTGCGTTTTATAACAAATACAAAAGTGGTAAGCGGGACGTAGAATCGTAAAGAAACTTTTTTTCCGACTTCCTTGTACAGAGGTTGCGTGTCTTCCTCGTGTTCTGGGAGTAACGGGTTCGAGTCCCGGTTTGGGCATGGTTGTTCTTCTGTGGGATTTCTGTAAGATGTACGACTGCCCCCCCCCCTTTAAAAAGAGGCTGTGCAAGCAAATGTGGTGATTGTGTAGCTAAGTCGTACTCTTGACCCAAGTTTGCGCTACTTAAGTAACAACCATGAGTAACAACAACAGAAACTGTTTATAGTGATTTGGTGAAAAGGAATAAAAGGGATATATATATACCCATGGTGCAAATCTTTACAAGATTCCACGGCTTTACTGCATTTATGTCACTTTTTAAAACTAATTTTTAAAAGCAGTCGAAAATATAAGTATATACACAACCGCCATTTTAATTTTTAAATGACTGACAACATAGAGGCCAAAAGTCATATTATTGCTCCAAGTAATTTATTATTCTCATTACACCACTGACCTTCAGAGTTCTGGAAGTATACGACTACGTTCGGGAAGAAACTTTTTATAAAACAATCCAAAATAGTTATTTTTTACATTTTTTGATTAAAAAATTATTTAGAAATACATGTATGAACCAAAACATGCCAGTTAAATAGCATAACATTTTTTTTAAAAAATTGGAGGAAATACAGCTTTTTTTGTTAAAAATAGTTATAAAGCAAAGGAAATCTTTTAGTTTAAATAAGATTTACTTAAAATTTTGCAGAAAATTTATTACCTATTTTCTAAACTTAAAGTGAGCTGTACTTCTATACTATTTTCAAATATCAGGACTCGACTGATAAAAAAAGAATTATTCAAAATTCTCAGTATTTGGAGATTCTTTTTAAAGAATAGATAACTTTTTCTATAGTTCCTAAATTGCCGCACATATTGAAATATAATTATGTCAAATTTGAATATATATATATATATATATATATATATATATATATATATATATATATATATATATATATAATTAGAATTTAAGAAAATAATATTTAAAAACGCAAAACAGCATTAAAACGTATATAAATGCAAACATAAAAATCACGGTAAATCGTCAAAAAAGTGGACATAAAAACAAAATCCGAATTATTTTTTATAAGAAACATTGTTCAACCATTAAAAACATTTTTTTTAAAAATAATATCTTTGCAAGTCACTTATATAAAGTAAATATTCAAAGGTTTTGCCATTTTATACAAGTTTCTATTGTTCTTACGTCTATAACTCGGAAATTTATGCTATTACAAAATATATGTTATGCCTTTTAACTGTTGTATTTTTAATTTTTTTTTCATTCACAGACAGAGAATTTACATTATATCTCCAATACGTGTCATTTCGAAAATTCTCTTTCAAAAATCATCTATCCTTGTGTAAAAAATATGATTTCAAATTTGGCAAAGTATGTTTCGAGACATTTTATATAAAATTCCTTGCACCATGTTTCGTAACAAAAAAAATATAGGAGTTATGCACAATTATTTCTGAAATAAGGCGATTAAATCTCAAGGATTAATTTCAAGCTATTCCGTTATTTAAGATCCTACTTCATTTTAAAATATTAAACGAAAAAAAGAAAGAAAGAAAGAGGAAAAAAAACACTTCACGGTTTCTAAAAAAATAGGAAGCATTTGAAGCGTAAACCAAGCGACGTCTCTGTGCCTAGAAAACAGGCCAGAAAATGCTTGAGCTGTAGAGAAAATTATCCATAATAGAATCAGATGTGATGGAAGAGAAGAAAATTTCTTTTGAATATTGCGGGAGTGGCACGAAATAGGCTTAAGCAAAACTTGCCTTCCAGGACGCCCCCGAGAGACGACGGAGAAAAATTGTTGCCACAAAATCCTAATCTTCAGGATAAAATGCAGCCTACATTCTTCCGTGCCGGCCTTGATTGGATTTGGCTTATAGACAATCTGTGTCTCGCCTTCTGTCGCGTGCTTTCACTTTGCCCGGTCTTATTTATTTTATTATTTGTCCGGCAGTCTTCTTTACAGTGTACATTTTAGCGGGGAAAAGGTTAGAGAAATACGGGTTGAGTTATCCATTTTCTTGAGTGTCTATGCGTGTGAAATAGTGTTTCCTCAACAGTTTTTTCTGTCGGGGAAGATGGGTTTTCAGAGATATTTTTATTTATTTATTTTTCAGGATGCTATTTTGAATGGAGACGGGGTTTTTTTGTTGGTCACTACTTGAGAAATCTATGCGACGCCCCAGGGAAATATTTCGAGATGTATTCTTTGACGGAGGAGATGTCTTTCGAAAGTTTCATTTAAAATTTACTTCAAGGAACTTGGATTGAAATTTGACTTGCAACACGTCTCAATGCCATAGAATAGACATTAGATACAGTATTTTGTAGTCTGTTTTTCGTTCAATAATATTCGTTTTGGGCATGATCAATTTTTACTTAATTTTAGACACAAACAACCTAAAATATTCTCTAATTTTGTAGATAATAAAAAGCTGCTAAAAGTATGAAACCAAAATTGTTTATTTATTAGAATAGTGGTGGTCAAACTATGATTTCGGGGCTTCATACGACTTGCTGAGACTTTTTATCTCTCCCACTGCACATTTTGAACGGCCTAGAAAACTGTAGATAATATAAATGATATGGTTATAACAAAATATTACTTTTAGAAAACAAATAAGATTCATTCTGTGCTTTAGAATTAAAGATTTTTTAAATAACATTCTATAATAACATATAAATTCACGAGCATAACATTTTTATATAACATTCTTTATTAACATATAATTAACTCAAGAGCCGCTTTTTGACCCTTTTCTTGTTTTTGTTACTAATGGCACTTGCCTTGGACAAATTCGTTGAAGGCCGTCAGCTATTTTAAGCCTAATAAGTGTATCTTGTTTTTTAAATAGCACCAACTGGAGCCAATAGTACCACTTAGCAACGAACTCATCTAATTTGCTTGAAAAGCCCCTTTTAACGGGTGCCACATTCTCACATCTCATAGATAATACATAGAACAACCATGCTCTAACTGGGACTCGAATCTGGGACGCCCAGATCACGAGGAAGACGCGCTACCTCTGTGACAGGACGCCGGCTGGTCCATCTCTAAAAACACTTACCCATAAATGCAATGAGAAATTTCACATCTTATTCGGGCGATAATTCTTTCTTTTAATAGTTCGATTATTGGAAGCAGTATTAAAGCCTTCTGGAGTAATAGTAGGATAAGATGAGAGTACCATAAAATATTTTTATGCACTTTAATTTTAAGCGCAATATATAACAAGAAATATACCCTTAATTGTTTATTCACTGTTTCATAATTGATCAAAACTAATTCGTACTTTCCTTCTTTAACGACTTCAATATCTATGGAGAAAAATGGACTGTTGTGATGAAATGGCAATACAAATCTAGAAAGCTATGTGAGAGTGCAGATGACTTTTGAATGATATGCCTAGCATTCTCCGTGACGTTTTACAATTGAATAATTTACTAGGATTGATTTACTAATTCATAATTTTAGTATTCTCAATTAAATGTCTGTGATTACCGTCCATGTCTGTCGTTGCGTCCACTCAAAATAAAAGAAATTTCTTCACTTATTTATAAGATCATTCGAATTTATGCGCTTCAAAATACTAAAACACTTCAGTTAATTTTTCAAACTTAAGAAAAATTTCCTATACTCTCAAACACCACAATGGCAGCTCCTACTCTTAAGAGACTGCATACAAAAGAGGATCCCATTTAACTGATGATCGTTAAACAAATTAAAGCTAGGATGTTCTTTGAGAATTTCCAGAAAGCCTACCCGTCTCAAAACCATCTAGACGAGCGCCTCTAACGAATAAAGCACTCACTACAGGTATTTAAATAATCATATTTAATGAAAAGGGAGGTTGTTTTGCTGCGATATTCACGCTTTTCGGCCCATCTTTAATTTCATTAAACGAGCGTTTGAAGACTTTAAGTCCTGAATTGCCCATTTGATAGAATTAAAAGCCTATCAAGAATAATTGATGTTCTTCCAAAATACAAGATGATACAGTTTTTTGCAATAAATTGTAGTCCCAGAGACTTTTTCTGTCGCTTTTTTATTTTCTTATATAAGACACAATATAAATTATTAAATTCGTAACAGATTCTACACAAAGATTTTGACAGATTACTAAATTTTTTGACTACCTTGAAACCCAAAAAATATTGAGCATAAAAATATTAAAATCAATGACAACCCAAATGAAATTTAGAGTGTGTTCTTTAAATCAAATGTGCGTGTCTAAATCAAATTTAGGAAGAAATTTGTGAAAGAAAATTTTATCTGTTCATCCGTTTATGTTCTAACTAAAAAATCCTAATGAATCAGATTAATCAAATTTCATTTCTTATTCATCCCTAATCAAATTTAGATGATCAATATTATAGCGTAATTAATCAAAAGTAAAAGGTTGAAAATACGGGATTTTGTATATTATGCTAGAAAGCACAAAGCAAGGTTTATTGTACTTCTATATAAGATACTCGGAATGAGAGCATTTCTAGAGGTGACATTTCAAAGTTACTTCTTAATGAATGTAAATTTATAACTTTGATATTCTAATGAAGAATATCCCGCTAGCTATTTCATTACAATCAGTTTCGAGATATTGTTAACAGAATAACAGCCCATCAAGAAGTCCGCATCTTCTTGCTTGATACAGGCAGCTTTCTTTCTCTTCACGATTCCGAGATTTTCATTTGCCTACAAAATAAAATAAATAACTCACATGTCTGTCCGTATGTATGTCGCAATACCTTCTGTGTATCAGTGAACGGTATCGACGTCGTCTGGGTCCAATTTCCCGTCAACTGTGATATTTTAAACTTCCGAAAGTAATTATTTTTAAGAATATTTCGCAAAGTAAGGGAAAGTGTAGCCCCAGTTCCTTAAAAAAAGTTAAGTAAGTTCAAAGTAGTGACGCAAATATTTGTAATTCCAATGTCTTCCGGTCCATTTCCGGTGGGGCAATACCAGCCATGACAGAGAGTAATGAACAAATATTTGAGCAGTAACGACTCGGATATTTGCAAAATGCACATTTCAAATGGCACCTTAAACATTCATCCATCTACATGAGACGATGGATATGCCATTGGTAATCCCCAGATAATTATAACAATCTTGATATTGCTATCATATCAGTAAGAAATATAACTATATCGAAATAAATTTGAAAAAAAAAATGAAATCTACGATCATAAGTTTCAAATTATCATGCGAGAACATTAATATTTTTAAGTCAGTATTTATCTTAATTAATTTAAGTCATTAAACAATTTAAACTAGTTTAAAACAATTACGAGACTTCTCTATCAGTCTCTATCCCCCCTCTCTCAAATGATATTTTAAACTCTCAATTTAAATTTAAATTAATTTCTTAACTTTCAATTTAATTTATCCATTCCAAAAATATTCTCTTATTTCCTACTCCATTCCACTTTTTCCAGTTAATTAATTCAACAGAAGCTGTGTAAAATTGCTGAAACGGCTGAAAATCGCAGATTCTCACGCTCCTAGTGAGAGATGAAAATTGTCCAGCCCAGCACAATCCTATAAAAAAATCCCTGTGTTTCCCTTATCTGTTTAGGCTTTTTTGTGAAAATCCCCAACGAAATTCCATTGTATAAGAACTGGGAAAAATATTTTCCCAATCAATATCTTACGGTATTTAAAACCAGGGATAATGATTTCTCCTTGAACTCAGAAATTACTATCCCTGACTAAATCGAAACAATTTGAACTAAATACATACTTTAAAATATGTACACTTTATTCGCGTTGGAAACGTGATATCATGTGAGTGATTATTAATCCTTTGACCTCGAATATCTTCTGTCCATTGCCATTCAAGACAGTTCATGATTTTGATTATTTATTTATTTATATTTAATTTTAATTGTTAAAAACATCTACAGAATGGTAAAAAAATGTAGATTCATTTTTCAGGGGAACTCAGTTTAAAACAATGATACATATTTATTCTTTGGAGCAATAAACAAGTCCATATATTAAGTGAATAGTTATGCATCGAATTATTTCTCCGAGTGCAAAGAGTTAATTAAAAAATTACTCAGTTATTTAATTTCATGAATTAAAAATAAATGTGTCATAAATTATCTTCCATGGCAAAAATAACATGAAAAATGAAGACTAGTAAACATGCACCGATTCCAGTTCATAATTTTATGACCACAAAAAATATATTAAGATATATATCCGATACAAATGAAGTCAAATGTACCATAGATTTTGATACCACATTGAATACTTTGTACTTGTATCAGTAATTTTTTAAAAAAAACCACCTCGGCGTAACATCATGGTAGGCTCTAAGGCGTGAAGCACATTTCTAAGGAAAATCAGCTGTGCTGTCTGTCCCGGTTCAAACTAAATCTGGTGTCGAATTTTAAACCCCTACAGCATTTGGGACTTGTTTAGTTTAGTCATATCAACGTCACATTTTAAAGCCCACTAGGGCTATTTTGGAACGGGCCCCATAATTTTGAACCATGGTCAGATAACTAGAATGGCACATGAGCTGGTACTCCCTCTCAAAACTTCCACACCACATGAAGTTGAGGATGTATGGATCCCGTAGGATTTAACGTGCACCAAGCCTGTTTTCACAACAGGCCTTTGGTGGAAAAAAGTCTCCAACATGAACCCTCCGGTTTCGAATCCCAGACCACCGAAGCTCTAATGCATTCAGGGAGTAGAAGGTCTAGAGAGAGAGAGGTTTTAGACTTAGACGTGATTGTTTAGTGATAATTCAAAATCATGAAAACAGTAACAAAATTGTTATGCTTTTGGTTCAAAACACAAACTTTAACATTTCTTAATTAAAATACATTCAATAAATGAAATTGCTTTCAAAAGCTTTTATTTAGTTATTCAAGGAAATTCCAATCGGGTAGTTTGATATTTGAAAATTAACGAATATTTATTTTGGCAACGAGACATTTTTTTAATCCATGTATTCAAGAGTATAGTTACTTCCCCACCAACTTCACAGCTGAAGATTCAGCGATCGATAAGATACAGCTGTTTCCATATATTTTTGAAGATCTTCATCAGTACTTTTACCCATCCAGGCATTAATTCAAATACACATAACTGATTTTCAAAAGCTGTTTTCTTGGAAAAAAATTATCACTTGATTCTTAAAATTGTATTCAAAACATGGAATCAATTAATTAACAAAACGCTTCTTTTGAAGTATATTTCACTTTGATGAAATTTCTATTTAAATTATTTTCCAGCAAGCTGTTAGCCTTCCATTTCGGTCCAAATAAATTTCATAAACGCAATCGAGCCTTTTATTCGGAGTTTTTGTTTGAGTTCAGTTCTCCGAAGGTAATCAAACGGGAAATGAACACACATGTGATAACGATCCACTTTGCCAGCAATTTAATCAATAATTAGAAAGAAATCAAAATAGATTTAATTCCAAGGTGTTTGATTAAAATTCCAAAAATGAAACATCGAATATAATTAAATGAGTTCCGTGAATCAACCAATCTTCTTAAAGAAAATTAACATTATGCCAATTGATGTTTAAATAGCTAAAAATATCTAAGAATGATTAATTTATCCATTAATTGCATTTGAAATCTATCTCCATTGTCCCAATGGACGTTTGATATTTAATACATCTAAAATTGTTAAAATATTGAGTTGTTTTCGCAATTAGTTTTCCTTATTTAGACGTTTGAATGAGCTGATGAGTCTCGATTGTCGAGTGTGACTCGACATTCAAGACTGTGCATCATTTTGACGTTTTATTTGTTTATTTTTTTAATTTAAGCGTCACAAACGTTTACATATTGGTTAAGAGATGTAGATTAATTTTTCGAAGAAATTCGACTTTCAAGAATTATATATTCATTTTTCATAGCAATAAACAAATCTTTGCATTATTTGAATAATTTCATATCTAATTATTTTTCGAACTGCAAATGGTTAAAGAAATGTGAACTTGATTTCAGGTTTTGTCTTATTTCAGGCACACACTGAAAATAAATTGTTTTTAGGTTAGTTGTATGCTATAGTTAGTTGAGGACAGCAACTGTGTCCGCCATCCCTATGTTGTACTTCTTTCCGATGTTTTGTATTCTAATATTAATCATAGATCACATCCACTTTGATCACATGCTCGTAGACCTTGGAGCATCTCTCGAGAAAGCAGTAAAAGTAACAAGTAAAAGGGAAAAGTGTAAAAGCTTTCCACAAGCAACTCAAAAGCAAGCACGTGCTATCATTGTTGATTGCACGGATTGCCAGTAAAAATAAATCTAAAGAGCTGTAAATTAAAAATTGTTCAATTTAGAATATCTATTTATGCAATTATTTTAATATGGAATCCATAGAAAACCGGACAAAACGTCTTAGAAGACAGCAACTGTGTCCGCCATCCCTATGTTGTACTTCTTTCCGATGTTTTGTATTCTAATATTAATCATAGATCACATCCACTTTGATCACATGCTCGTAGACCTTGGAGCATCTCTCGAGAAAGCAGTAAAAGTAACAAGCAAAAGGGAAAAGTGTAAAAGCTTTCAGAAGCAACTCAAAAGCAAGCACGTGCTAGCATTGTTGATTGCACGGATTGCCAGTAAAAATAAATCTAAAGAGCAGTAAATTAAAAAACGGTGTTAGAAAAGGAAATATTTGAAGTAATTTTTTTTTCTGTTTAGGCTAAAGTAAAAAAAAATGATGAGAAAAATAAAAACAAACTAGCAAAATCCATTTTTACTACGTGCTTCTGACAAAATGGTTGTTTCTTTTTTTTGCCAGCAAAAAGTACGGTAAACATTCTTAGCTACTTATCGTTTTAAATTGGATATTTTTCGACCTTTTTTTCTGCGCACAAACTCTGCAGATATTTTCGTTTCGTTTTGTTTTATTTATTTTTTTTGCAGCATTCCCTATTTCTGTATTATTCCGAGGTGCTATTTGAAACTGATAATAATAACACGACAAAAACAAGTTTTTAAAAGCTGTTAGATTAGTAAAAATTAAGCAACGCTTTTTTTTCCCTCTGTTTCACTGGACATCAGAAGCTTTCTAATTATGAACACATATCAGCAAATAGAAAAAATCTTTGCAGCTCAAATAAAATTTAGAAAACCCCAGCAATTACTTAGTTATTAAAAGAAAATGCGTTTAAACACCCAGCCAGCCAGAAACGAATTGCCGTTCGCAACATTAATCTAACCCCACATTCACAGCAGATATATATCGTATCTACACACACAAAAAAGAGTGAAAGCGATTAGCGTTTATTTTTTACTTTATTTTTTTCTTATGCATTGCCATTTTATGCTTTGAAGATTTTCGGAAAGTTTAATAAAGTTGTAGTTTTCCTCCTCGGAATTGTTTCGTGGTGAAAGATACGTTCAAGGAGTAATCCATTTATTAACTAATTTTATCTTATCTTTGGATAACATTTTGGCTCTATTTTTAATGGATTTTTTATTTTCAACAAAAATATCCGAAATGTTATACTATTTTTAAAGAAATATGCCAAGATTCCTTTTAGAAATTACTTTTTACACTTCTCAATTTAGTTTGACTTGTTTTATTTTTTAAAGTTCGAAGTTATTTTCCACTGAATTTCTGAGGTATTACAATTGTGGAATTTTGTGCATTTGTTTGTTTCAGATGAAATTCTTCTATTTTAATATCACAAATGCCTATTTATCACGTTGTTTTTGTTACTAATGGCACTTGCCATAGACAATCCCGCTGATGCATCAGCGAATTTCAGCAAAAATAAGTATCTCTTGTTTGAAGTAGCGCCAACTAGGTCTTAAAGTACGACTTCAGCTACACACTCATCACATTCTCTTGCAAAGTCCCTTTTTACAGGGGGGGGGGGGCACATTCACACGCCTCGCAGACAGAACACAGAAGAACAACCATATCTTAACCGGGACTAGAATCCAGGACGCCCAGATCACAAGGTAGACGTACTACCTCTGTGTCAGGGCACCGGCATTTATCGCGTAATTAATTAAAAGGTGAATAAGTGAAGTGCCCCAATCTGGGAATGAATTTTGGGAAAAAAAAATAGTTCACTATTCCTCTATGTTTATAATAATGAGTTACAAATTAAAGACTGAAAAAAAAGAAATCAATTCAAACCGAAAAAATATTCTCTTTTTAATTTTCTAACAAAGGTGTGTTTTTTAAAAAAAATATTTCTACATAATATAACAACTCAATTTTTGAGAAGCTATTCCGTGTGTTTATTTAAACACATCAGATTTATTTCTGCTCATATTTTCCACCGCAGATTCAAACATATTATGTAAAACTTTGGAACATTCTTTTTATTCAATCAGGCAAAGTCTCCTCAAAACTTTCTCGTACATTCCCTAATAAAGGTGTTATAACAAAGAACGCACTTCACAACAGTGATGTATAACAGTTTCGAAATATTAACTTTTGGCGTGAATTTATCATTTTTATTGAATCTGTCGTGTCATCCTTGGCGAATTATTTGGTGATTAATTTACCCAATTGTTAATTGGTGATTTCTAATCGATTGAAAAAGATTGACATAAAACTACAGTTATAGTCTAAATTTGGTAAATTTGTGTCGTTGTAACTTTGAATTATCGCGTTTATATGCTTTGGAAATTATAGAACAACAGACGGTCAATACCTTGTTGAGTATGGCTCAAAATATTGGTATGTAACTGGACTATAGATGCTAATTCTGTGCATCAAATTTTATCCCTCAAGCTCTCTTTATTTTGCAGTTATCGTGTTAAATAATATTCAAATAGTTGGGCAGACAGACTTCAACTCAGAGGATTAGTAATAGTGGATAGCGATTCAATATCTGATATAAATCTACAAATTGTCTGTAAATACCTTACATAAATTTCATTCATCTAGCTCAAAGCAGTTTTCGGTTATCTTTATCACAGATTGACAGACGGACATTTTCAGAAATGTCATTTTTGAATTCGGAGAGGATTAAAACGTGGATAATAGTTAGAATCTCAACTTCGAATTCTTGAACGATTTCTCAATATTACATAAACGAGATAATTAAAATTAAAATCAAATTACTAATTTCTAAAGAATAAAAGTTTAAACTATATTAACGCCAATAATAATGTAGTACCATGAAGAAAATTTCTAAATATATTTTTTAGCTAATGTTTAAAGATGTATTCGAAAAAATTAATACATTCATTTAAGGACATAAAACATATGGGTTATATCACAAGTTAGTCAAGTTAACAATTAACGCAATCTAAGAATACGTTAACGTAGATATTAGATAAAATTACCAGCAAGAAAGACACCAGTGTCACAGAAGATAGCAAAGCAAGTGTGCCGTCTTCACTTCTTTTATCATTTTTATACATTAAACTTTAATGACAAATATTTTCGAAAATTAAATTTATCCTTTTTGTCGAAAGGTCCCGCCTTAAATATGAAGGGAAAGAATCAGTTATCAATTGGTAATCAACATAAGTGGCAGTATTCTTCAATGCAGAAATGAGTAAGATGAGCCCTTGTTCAAGCAAATTTCCCAAAACGGGTTGTAATTATGTTAGCTGATAATCCCGAAGTGTGTCGCTGATTTAACAATTAAGTACAGTGATCTCTTGCACAACGCAGTAGAAAAGGTGCAGGTATTAGGAAATCTTGTCATACTGAGCAAGTATTATCGAATTAATTCATGCAAATTTACTATCTCACGTGAAGTGTTCCTTTTTCAAGTTTCACTATGCATGTATGAACAACTAATATATATATAATTAATCCATACTTAGGTTGAGAAAGAAAATTTTTATTTTAGTTACTTTTTAAAAAATTGTTGATGTTGTTCTCGGGCCCCACTTTACAACGGAAGGAGGATGCAGTAACTTCTGAGGGTATACACCCCTAAGCACTTGAGGACAAAAGTCTGACATCTAGCTCACGCACTTCACAAACCCTTTTTACGGGGTGTTTTTCATTCTTTCTTCCATAGATCGTAATTTAGATGTGGAAAAGAGAACGATCTACTCTGACCTAGTTCCACATGTGGTATAACTCTCGACATGGAGAACTTTGTGACCAGGACATATGTAACGCCCAAAAACACAGACACACTTGGAGAGCCTTCAGCCGACAGGTTCGAACTCGCAGCCCAAGGGACGTGAATCCAACGCCCTACTAACCAGGCTATCCCAGCCTAGTAACTACACTTATTATAAATAATTCATCAAAAATTATACTAATGTTGAATTTTCAACTCCAATTAAGGTAACGCAATATGCGTGAATTTTCTACGCCAGTTGGAGTAACGCAATATAAGTCAAATTTTTTAAATTTCCTCTATTCTGTGTTATTTTAATTCAAAAATACTTTAAAATGAATCCGAAAAATTGATAAATTGACAATGCTTAATTTTAAATGCATCAAACATTAAGAAAATAAGCAGAATCGTTTGTAATAATCGACCGAAAACATGTTAAGCATAAACTCATTAGCATGAGATTAAAACAAACTGAATTCATTACTTATTTGGCGAGGGGGGATTTTTGGTGAGTAAGTTAATTAATTAATAAAAAACTAACGAATCACTATTTGAAAAAATTGTATTACATTTAAATGTCATCCACTACAAGTTTTAAAAAATGTATTTGAACTTGAAAGAATGAATTAAAAGTATTTTATTAACGATTGAGAATTTGATTTGATATTATATATATATATATATATATATATATATATATATATATATATATATATATATATAGGGAGAGTGTGAGCTAATAGTAGGAATTGAAAAACAGGAAATAATATCCAAGTACTCTCTATATAAAAATATATAAAAATTTCAAATTCATCTTGGATGTATGGAATTTATGTACTGCGTAAGAAAATGTGATTTCTATATGAAAAAATTGGGTTGAAATAATCATAATTTTTCTCTCTCGGTATTCAAATTCATAAAATATGGCAGCGCATAATGTGAAAGCTCATCTCATATTACTCTTTAACATTTTGTGCTCTGTTAATTGACCAGCAAGATTCTGTATTGATCTTAGGATGCCTCGGGTTTTCCTTTCAATTCCCAAAATTCAATGCACAAACGCAATGTTAAAGTATAATATATTTAGAAAGAAATAATCTCCTTTGAATTGAATCTCCAGTAAAATCTCGGAGGCATTTTAATCCAAAAAAATAAAGCCTTTGATTCAAACAAATCCTAAAAATAAAGACAAATATATTTTTTTATGTATCTTGTATGTAATCTGAAATAAAATCAATTTCAATAGCTTTGCGGGACGATCCGCTTCCTACACTTTCTCCCGCTTTTTTTATGCTGTAATATTCATTTAGAACAAGCTCACGTTGATCACGTGATGACGACGACTGTGTGCACTTTTCAAAAAAGAAATAAAAATAAAGAAACGAAAAAGGGAGAGGCATACGAAGACTCAACAAAAAGCCCAACGCCACGTGCAAGCATTGTTGATTGCACGGATTGTCTGCAAAAATAAATCTAAAAAAGCAGTAAATTAAAAAAAACAAGGGGAAGAAAAGGATATAGTTGAAATGAAACATTTTTTTATGTGTGTGCGTTTCGGATGAAGTAAAAAATGAGTGTTAAGAAAAATAAAAACAAATAGACAAGTAAAATCCATTTTTACTACGTGCTTCTAACAAAATGGCTGATTCTTTTTCGGCAGGAAAAAATATGGCAAACATTCTTAGCTACTTATCGTTTTAAATTGGGTATTTTTTCACCTTTCTTTCCACACACAAACTCTGTAGATATTTTTGTTTCTTTTTATTTTTGCAAGACCACTATTTTGCGGCCACTTCGAGACGGCAAGTGAAATCGATATCAATAATTCGGAAAAAAAATCGGTTGCAAACCTGTGGAATTATACTTCATTCGGCTTTCCTGTATATTTTATACTGTATATTTTTGTTCTGAAATCATGGGTAAATTAAAAATACTTTCCTGAATAAGTTTTGTAAAACTATTTGATTAATTGAAAAAGATAATACCAGAAAATCCATAGTAACTGTATTAAAAATCTAAAATAATCAATTTTGTTCGACATCAAAAGTTATTTTGGTTTGATATCCTTAAGTGAATTTAGTCTATATACTCTGTAAATTCTGATAGTAATCTCCTACACTGTTCTATACCATCTACTCTGATATTTGTCGTCCATTGTCCTTGTATCATGGCAAAATGTTTCGTCTTTTTATCACATATATGTTTCGTCTTTTTATCACATA